>JAGYIB010000115.1:0-15359 GCA_024244615.1 Ascosphaera pollenicola | reverse complement strand
CTTGACTTCATTTTCGGCTGCAAGGTCTGCTTCCAGCAGCAGTCGTTTCTGTAAAGCCTCGATCTTGTCTATGTAGGCTCTTCGTCTTCATCTTTCCCACTCTGCTCTGACGTGCTCACCACCTGCTACGGCCCATTCCATCTTCAATCTTCAATCCTTAATTCCCCCCATCCCACACCGTATCGTCTGCCTGTCTGCTTGTTCTGTCCTCGCTCCCCTCCTCACCCCTTTTCCCCTGCGCACCGTCCTCCCTAACACTCCCCTTTGTGACACCAACATCGTTGTGCCTGCTGTTTGTTGCTCCCTCGCCCCTCAGGGACACCCTTAGCGGCCGTCTGACTCAAGCACCGACCCTCACCCCCCAAGCAGGATTCTGCCTGGATTCGAACTCTTCCTACGAGGTTACCGCATCTGTCAGTGCCGATACGGCGTCCCTTTCTTTCTTACGACCTAGATGCGCTAGTCATTCATTTCCCTTTCTTTTTTATACACTTCTCATACCACGGTTCTGCTCCAGCGGCTCAATTAAACAGGGACAACCAAGTTGCGCTGATTTCACAGCATGGCGCATCTATATGAGGTTGGCACTCGCGCCTGGCAGCCGGACCCTACTGAGGGCTGGGTTGCCTCGGAGCTTGTCGAGAAAAAGGAAGAAGGTGATAAAGTGAAACTCATCTTCGCTCTAGAAAATGGCGAGGTATGGCTCCCTTTGCTTTGATCCCCATGTTCGGCCACCTTCATCTCTCGAATGGGAACGGACACCTGGCATGTCATGGTTTTGCTTGCTGATCCTTGACCCTCAAAACCACAGACCAAAGAGATCACCACGACGCAGACGGAGATTGAGAGCGGCAATGATGGGGCGTTGCCCCCATTGATGAATCCCACGGTGTTAGAAGCCAGTGAGGATCTTACAAACTTATCACATTTGAACGAACCAGCCGGTAAGTGCCTCTGAGGCTGTCTCTGCGTTCAATTGTTCAGCGAAACTGATATCTTTATAGTTCTTCAGGCGATCAAGTTGCGCTATGCCCAGAAAGAAATTTACACCTACAGTGGCATCGTGCTCATCGCGATCAACCCATTCGCTCGGGTTGATTCTCTCTATGTGCCTCAAATGGTTCACGTCTACGCTGGCAAACAAAGAGCGACACAGGCGCCTCATCTTTTCGCAATCGCGGAAGAGGCTTTCTCGTAAGGACTCGACCTCCCGATTACCCCTCCTCAAATATGCTTACCAGATTCTGCAGGGATATGCTACGAGATAAGAAGAACCAGACAGTCGTTGTCTCAGGCGAGTCTGGTGCAGGTAAAACTGTCAGCGCGAAGTATATCATGCGATACTTCGCAACGAGAGGAACCTCAGACCAGCCTGGGGCGTATTCGAAATCCGACAACGCCATAAGTGAGACAGAAGAGCAGATTCTGGCTACCAACCCTGTCATGGAAGCCTTCGGTAACGCCAAAACGACGCGAAATGACAACTCGTCACGATTCGGAAAATATATAGAGATCATGTTTGATTCCAACAAACAGATCATCGGTGCAAAAATACGGGTCTACCTGCTCGAGAGATCCCGTCTTGTGTTCCAACCTCTCAAGGAGAGAAATTACCATATCTTCTATCAGCTCATCGCTGGTGCCTCTGACGAGGAAAGAGAAAGGCTGGGCCTTCTTCCAGTCGAAGACTTTGAGTGCATGAACCAAGGAAACGCTCCTACGATCGATGGCGTTGATGACAAGGCTGAATTCGAAGCGACGAAGAAATCTCTTGCAACCATTGGTGTCTCGCAGGAAACCCAGCGTGAGGTTTTCAAGTTGCTTGCAGCTCTATTGCATCTCGGTAACGTCAAGATCACTGCTGCGCGAAATGAGTCCTCTCTTCCCGGTGACGAGCCCTCTTTGACGAAGGCGTGCGAAATGCTTGGCATTGACCCGAATGAGTTCGCAAAGTGGATCGTCAAGAAGCAGCTCGTTACTAGAGGCGAGAAGATTATCTCAAATTTGAGTCAACAGCAAGCCCTCGTCGTCAGGGACTCCGTTGCAAAGTTCTTATATTCAAGTCTCTTTGACTGGCTGGTTGAGGTCATCAATCGGGGACTTGCTACGGAAGAAGTTCTCAGCAGAGTCAATTCCTTTATTGGTGTTTTGGATATTTACGGTTTTGAACACTTTGCGAAGAACTCCTTCGAACAATTCTGCATCAACTACGCGAACGAGAAGCTACAGCAAGAGTTCAACCAGCATGTTTTCAAGCTTGAACAGGAGGAGTATGTGCGGGAAGAGATTGACTGGAAATTCATCGATTTCTCCGACAATCAGCCATGTATTGATCTGATTGAAGGCAAACTTGGTATCCTCTCCTTGTTGGATGAGGAATCTCGCTTGCCAATGGGATCCGACGACCAGTTCGCTACGAAGCTCCATCACAACTTCGCTGGTGACAAATCGACGTTCTACAAGAAGCCTCGATTTGGCAAGTCGGCGTTCACCATCTGCCATTATGCCGTCGACGTTACTTATGAATCAGAGGGCTTCATAGAGAAGAATCGCGATACAGTCCCTGACGAGCACATGGAAATCTTCCGTCAATCCTCTAACGAGTTTATAAAGCATGTTCTCAATGCTGCTACTGCAGTTCGGGAGAAGGATTCGACGCAGGTAGCATCGAAACCTGTTGCTGCTCCTGGACGACGCATCGGTGTTGCCGTCAACCGCAAGCCCACTCTAGGTGGCATCTTCAGATCGTCTCTCATTGATCTCATGAACACTATCAACTCAACTGATGTCCATTACATCCGCTGTATCAAGCCCAATGAAGCCAAAGAGCCCTGGAAGTTTGAAGGGCCGATGGTCCTGAACCAGCTCAGAGCCTGTGGTGTCCTTGAGACTGTCCGCATAAGTTGCGCGGGATATCCTACCAGATGGACTTACGAAGAATTCGCAATGAGGTACTACATGCTTTGCCATTCGTCTGAGTGGACGACAGAACTTCGCGAGATGGCGCTTGCCATTCTCAAGAAGGCCCTGGGCGATAAGACCGAACAAGATAGATATCAATTGGGTCTGACAAAAATCTTTTTCAGAGCTGGTATGCTGGCGTTCTTGGAAAACCTACGCACTGCTAGACTCAACTCCGCCGCGATCATGATCCAGAAGAACCTCAGAGCCAAGTACACTCGTCGCAAGTACCTGGAAGCCCGTGACGCTATCCTCCGAACCCAGTGTGTCATCCGTGGCTACATTGCTAGACAGCGTGCTGAGGAGGGTCGTCGCACGAAGGCTGCCACAACCATCCAGAGAGTTTGGCGAGGATACAAGCAGCGCCAGAACTATCTTCAGATCCGCAGAAGCGTCATCTTGTTCCAGGCCATTGTCCAGGGTCATCTTTGCAGAAAGCGGATGATGGACGAGAGACTCGGAAAAGCAGCGCTTACGATACAAAATGCATGGCGATCATACCGTGGCAAGCGGGATTGGAGAGAGTACCGCAGGAAGGTCATTATTATCCAGAGCTTGTGGAGAGGTCGACAGGACAGGAAGCAATATAAGACCCTTCGTGAGGAGGCTCGAGATCTCAAGCAAATCTCGTACAAGTTGGAAAACAAGGTCGTTGAACTTACGCAATCATTGGGAGATCTCAAGCGAGACAACAAGACGTTGCTGGCTCAAGTTGAAAGTTACGAATCACAGCTGAAGACGTGGAGAACTCGTCACATCAACCTCGAAGGCCGGACTAAAGAACTCCAGGTTGAGGCTAATCAAGCTGGGATCACGGCGGCACGTTTGTCTGTTCTTGAGGCCGATATGGCGAAGTTGCAGTCAAGTCACAGTGATGCCCTGGCTACTATAAAGCGTCTGCAGGCTGAAGAAAAGACTACAAGCAGTGCTTTGAGAGCCTCAAGCGAGGAACTTGAACAGCTGAGACGCTTGAACTGTGAGCATGAGAGCGAGGAGGCATCACTCCGTCAACAGATTGCCGAGTTACAGGAGGAGTTGGAACTTGCGAAGAAGGCTGTTCCTGCAAACGGCGCGGTCAATGGCCACTTCGGAAACGGAGTTGCTACTAGCAACGGCCTCATCAACCTCGTCTCTTCATCCTCAAAGAAGCAGACCGCCAAGCGACGCAGTGCCAACCTTGAACGGATTGAAACTGATCGCTCTAGCGGAGCTTTCAACCCTCGTCCTGTGTCAATGGCCGTTCCCAGTGGCGTTACCAGCCGCAACACATTCTCAACCACCCTTTCTCCAACAATTGATTCCATTGAGGCTGAACTCGAGACGTTGCTATCTGAGGAAGATGAGCTCAATGATGAGGTTACCGTCGGTTTGATCCGCAACCTTAGAGTCCCGTCGCCATCCTCGACACCCGCGCCAAGTGAGAAAGAAGTTCTCTTCCCATCGTATCTCATCAACCTTGTCACTTCGGAGATGTGGAACAATGGATTCGTCAAGGAGTCCGAGAGGTTCTTGGCCAATGTCATGCAGTCTATTCAAGCCGATGTTATGTCGCACGATGGAGACGAGGCCATTAATCCCGGTGCCTTCTGGCTTTCGAATGTTCACGAGATGCTATCCTTCGTCTTCCTGGCTGAGGACTGGTATGAGGCACAAAAGAGCGATAACTACGAATACGATCGCCTTCTAGAAATTGTGAAGCATGACTTGGAGAGCTTGGAGTTCAATATCTACCATACCTGGATGAAGGTTCTGAAGAAGAAGCTGTTCAAGATGATTGTCCCGGCCATCATTGAATCTCAGTCACTTCCTGGATTCGTGACAAATGAGTCGAACCGTTTCCTTGGCAAGATTCTACCATCCAGCAACAGTCCTGCATACAGTATGGACAACCTTCTCAGTCTCCTCAACAGCGTTTTCAAGGCTATGAAAGGCTACTATCTTGAAGAGTCCATTGTGAACCAAGCCATCACTGAGCTTTTGCGCTTGGTTGGTGTGACAGCTTTCAATGACCTTTTGATGAGACGCAACTTCCTTTCGTGGAAGCGTGGCCTTCAGATCAACTACAACATCACAAGAATTGAAGAGTGGTGCAAGAGTCACGACATGCCTGAGGGAACATTGCAGCTTGAACATCTCATGGTAAGCAATCTCCGCCCTTCTGAAGAATCCAGTCTTTTCGCTAACACCGTCGCAGCAAGCAACAAAGCTTCTTCAATTGAAGAAGGCCACACTCAACGATATTGAGATCATCCAAGACATCTGCTGGATGTGAGTAACTGATATCACCGTTTTCTCATGGCTGATACTAACATCTCCCAGGCTATCTCCCAATCAAATCCAGAAACTCCTCAATCAGTATTTGGTTGCCGATTACGAGCAGCCGATCAACGGCGAAATCATGAAGGCTGTTGCTTCCCGTGTCACAGAGAAGAGTGATGTTTTGCTCTTGACGCCTGTCGACATGGAAGACAGCGGCCCATACGAGATCGCCGAGCCCAGAGAAATCACCGCTTTGGAAACATACACACCATCATGTAAGTTGGACTTGGTGCTGAGACATGCCAGCGAAGAACGGATGCTAATTCTGCGAACAGGGCTTCAAACTCCCCGCCTGAAGCGACTTGCTGAGATCGTATCCACCCAGGCCATGGCTCAGCAGGAAAAGTTGGAGATGGCAGAAGGAAACGAGGAGGCCGAAACCGCGAGCCAATGATTATGATTCTGGATGTTCATTGTCTGTTTTTATAAGTGCATCGATTACGAAGGCTGACCGCCGTTCTGTTTAATGATTCAACGTTGCTTGTTTATCATCTCATTGATATATTCCTTCAAAGGTAGAACCGACCTCAAAGGAACATGCCTATGGGACAAAGTGAGCGTGATTTACTACATGCATATTGAGACTGAACTACACAACATATGATGTTGAACAACACATTCATAGTCCCCTTATCAATGTTTGATGTTTCGTCAATCTTCCTCGTCTATAAAGCCTTTCTCTTCCCTCCCTGTTGACCTCAACCTCGAGCTCAGTCTCTCATGACATTGTTTCCAATTTGCAACCAGTTTCCCAAAACACAACTCAGCGTCATCATCATTTGATTGCATCCATTCTACGGAGTATGTGACGGCAAACATGTAAGTCACCCCTTTTGAGTTGACAACCGCAAACCTCAACAGTGGCGTTTTATCCATTGTTCATACTTGCAGGCCTCGTGGCGCCCCTCGCAGTATTTAACTTAAGTGTTCATGCACTTCCTTTTTGATGGTCCGCAGTTTCTCAAGCATGCGTTTTCAAAGTCGAGAGCTCTCTTGAAATCAACACCATGATGTCTGCCTCCTCATGTCTTTCCCCAGCGCTGAGCTATAACGTCCAGATCTACACTTTCTCTTCCAAAACGATTTTCTACGCTCGCTTAGATGAGTTTGGCCCAAGATGCGGTTATCTTGTTTTCAAGAAGACTCCTGCTTCATTCGTTGACGAAATCGCTGAACACATATCTATACCGAAAACCGCCCAATTAACATATCGCGATGAGACATTAGTATTGAAGATGGGCGGAGCAGTCCACGAGATCGCCAAATCACTGTTAACGCACATCGTTGAAGAAGCGCTACCCGGTTCGTTTGGAGCCGAAGTTATGGCGTATGGGTCGGCCGCAATCGTCACGAACGATTGGACTAAGCAGCCGGACGCATCATGGGGAACCCCCATACGCATGGATGACCCGCCTGAGGCTGCCAAAGCTGCATCGTCTCGAACATTGGTGATTGAGGTCGGATCATCGGAGCCAGGCTATAAGCTGCAAGAGAGCGCTCAGCGCTATCTTGATGCAGGAATCCCATACGTGATTCTGGTTGACATCTCACAGGTGCAGCCGCGCATCACCGTACAGCTTTTGGAGGCTCGGACTCACCTCTCGCGACCACATGCATCGACGAGGACTAGCACCATCGTGGTTGAAAGAAACAGGGTTGGGGAAACTGTTATCACGCAGAGGGGCCCCATCATCCTCTCAGTCGCCGATCTGGCCCGCCGGGGATATGAACCTGGCGATCGCTCTGTGAGAATCACAGATGATGACGTTCGTTACCTCGCACAACTTGTATGGCCCACCCAAAAGTTCCCATAAAGTGTGCCAGGTTGAGGAAATGCTCGGGACTTCGACAAGCTGGAGAAAGGAACAGATTGAACTTACAGAAACTCGGCCTTTTCGAAAACAAGAGATATAGCATGTGATGCAACAAAGTAGGGAAGGAGCAGCAGTGAGGGATGGAGCCCGTGAACAGAGCACCACAATCTCCTCATGCATCGAAGAAGATCGAGAGAACAAGGAAGTCAATGGTCTGAAGAAATGTCCAAGAGATGAAGTAAAGACTTGAAGAGAAAAGAAGAGAGATGTAAAATAATCTAGGCAAGATGAAGAGTAAACCTTCTGTCGCGAGATATCAGTGCGTCCAGAAATTCACCGTGACGTGATGTGCAAATGAATGACATCAGCACTTTGAAACCTTTCCCCCTCTCAGATGGAATGAGGGAAGATGGGCGACGCTTTCGAAAGCCTCATGAATAGTTGAAGAGCACAAGACCAAGCCACATAGAGGTCACTATGAAGACGCTAATGTTCATCATTGGCAACAAAGACAAGGTGACCGAAGTCCAGGCCATCTTGGGAGATGTGGTCGATACCCAGAACGTCGCTGTTGTTGGCATTGCGCTGATAATCAGATTCGATATCTTCGTCGGTTTCGCTGCTCAAGGCGATCACAACTTCCTCGTCCTAGGCCTCTCGTGCTCCTTCCAAAAGGACCTGGGAGATTTCTGCGTCCACATTTTCTTTGGAAGGAGCGACCTGTATTGGGGTGAAAGTGACCAAGAAAGTAGCTGTCGACTCGGTTCACTGCGCCGGTAGGGAGAGATTAGTTTGATGCTGTGCGTAGCAAACAGAGGACAGGAAGGAGCGACCGTCATGGATTTCCAACCTGCAGTTTCTGCAGTAACCGTTCTTTTCTTCGAGGGCGCCATGTCTTATTTTGCTCCTCCAATTTCCCACCCAGCACTGTAGTATTCCTGGGTTCTAACAGAGCTAGACCTCGTGCAACCGTAACATTCTTCAGGATAAGCTTCATGCCGATTTTCATTGAGCTGTCGATTGTCAGGTCTGGAATTGGAAGCAGCTCCATAGCAGGAAGCAGGGTGCCAGCGGCATCTTGAAGAATGAGACGGTGCGGCCCAGTACTTTCACTTTGATTGTTGCTGTTGATAGCATTTCCCCGTGTATGACTGCTGCCATGTCCACGTGCAGAATTTAAAGCAGCAGCAGCATCATTGACAATCTCTCCATTTTCATCACGATTGAGCGTTCTGATAACCTCCCTTCCCCTGGTCATCTCCCCTCTTTCCATCATCTCAATCTTCTCGACCTGACTCCAGGCGCTGCATCCTATGTCTTCGATATCCAGCAGTTGCACAGCAATTGGGCCTGTAATAACCCTCTTTTTGATAGTAACATCATCAATGTTTCTGGGCAAGAGCCATTCTGACTCCTTAGTGGCAGGAACCTTCAGCGAGGTCCTAATGTCACCAAGAAGCAGATTGTAAAGAACAGTCTGCGATAACACAGCCAGAGGTGTGTAACCCAATCTAGGAGACACAGTTGAGGTCTCTAGAAACTGATCAAGCCATGCAGGATTGACTGGAATGAATTTGTTCGAGTGGAGGTACGCGATGATGTCCTCGCGAGGGTCAGTCGTAGCCATGAATCTGCCTGATGAATGAGCCCGCCAGATAGATTGCGGCGTGGCTAGCTCATCACAGATTGGTCTTTGCCCGTTGGCGCTATCTCTGAAGTGGCCGTCAAGATCGATGTTGATGTCGATGCCGACCTCGACGATGACGTCTGTTTGGCCATGTGGGTGGAAAATGCTTACTCCGCGGAGGTCCTGCGGGGATTTCTCCACGTTGAAAAGCCGGCAGCCGGCGGACGTCTCGCACAGCTCACGAACACACAAAAAAACACGAATTTCCTCTCTTCAGCTCAATAGCTCAATGGCCAAGTCAATGGCAGAGGACGACACTCATTGAGTGTTGACAGCCTCGCCAATGCCAGCTCAGTTCTCAATTCGATGTCTCGCGAGTGTATCTTGCATACCGAAAAGATAAAGAGGTGCCGACGATGTCATCATGGACTAGATTGATTGCAACACTCTTGCACACGAATATCCAAATTCTCATATCATTTTACCATTAACACTTTCCAATTCCTTGCTAGTTTTTTTTCTCTCATAACTATCATCACGCCGCGGCCACGCATCTATCCAAAGTTGCGTAACTGCCTGTCCCTTCCATGGACAGGCGGTATCAGCTGCTTTGTTCTGCGCACGAGTTTCGTGCTGCGGGCATTAAGGCGAAGACTAAAAGATGGAATACTCCTTTTTCGGTAGAATCAAAGGAGATTCTTCAGACCACGATTAAGCCGGAGCGTGATCTTGAACTGCGTCTCGAGAGGGGCGTGGTGGGTGGATTGTGCTTGACTTTGTTGGCCGCACATATGAACGTAGTACCACACGGTGTTATTCCTGGTTCTCGCCATCAACTGCCTCGTAGACTGGGATGGGCATTGAGCTGATTGCCATCGGATCGCAAGTTCCCTCAATTGAGCAGAACCCCGGCGTGTCTGACCTCCCAGAGGCGCATCGGCATTGGCCTGCGTTAGGCTCTTCACAACAGCAAAGATCTCCTTGTCATGATACCTCAGTCTGGTTTTCGGCTTCATATAGCTTGCAGGCAGCTACTCAAATCTAGGGCTGCTCTTGTTGAACAAACTGGGTCCCGGTGGCACTGTTTGACGTTGCTCTCATTGAAGCGTCTTGCTGCTACCGGCCTGTGCCTGTGCTTGCGCCTTCTGGGCTCTCAGCAGCTGCTGCAGCATCATTACGGCTGTTCTCTGGAAGTGTCTGCTCTAATCTTTTTATCCGCCGACCGCTTGGTCTCCAATTGGTATTTGTGAAGGGTTGCTCTTGACGGATAAGATCGAGGGATTTTGAGAAGCTTTCGGTGTTGAAAATCAACCTCTAGTCGTTCTGCAGAAGGCGCGGGCGGGAGAGAGACGGCACGTCTAGATTCCTGCTGATGCTGTCGCACATCATTCTTCTTCTTGTCACCGTCATCGCCGTTTAAATCGCAGATCGACTGTACGTTGTGTGTCCTGCCAATTTCAGCAGTTGAGACGCCGTCTGCGGTGGGGTCAGCCTATCATAATATCACGCAGGACATCCCTGTCATCTCTCATACACTTCTTCAATTCAAGGCCTGCAGCATCACTGACAGCAAAGCTAAGGCCGTTGCATGGCCAATGGCAAAGAGCCTCTGCGACATCTTCCCAAACGTGCTGCCTCACTCACTCTCCGAGAAAATGCTGCGAGCTCCTATGGTAGCGTCTCATTGCGCTGCTGTCTAGATCACCCAACCTGAGCTCTATGACTGTCATCTTACAGAGCTGATGTGAGGGCCAAGCTATTGACGATCCTGAAAAAGACTGGTGTTATGCAAGGATGACCAGAGTAACGGGGCTATGCTCAAGACCTCACGATAGATAATCTGACGAAGCTCTAGAGGAAGGTCAAAAAGACCTAACCTTGGCTTATGGCCAGAGGCAACCGTAGATGTAGGCATCATGCTGAATCGGCTTCGACCGCTGTCACAACTGGTCGACGTAGCGTGAGCAAAATGCAAGCATATTCATAACAATTGCAATAGTTTGTATCTTGCCAGACATGTTGGGCCGGCAAACGTGTGTTTTTGAGCTTCATGACACCTTCATGTCACACATAGGAGTAATCCTATTCAAACCCAAAAAAGGCCGTCAGTGAAGGCAGAAGCAGGACTTGAAGGCTCTTCGTTATGAATACGTTGGTGACCGTGTGAACACCGAGTCGAAGTACCTCCCTACGACGATCTACGTTCGCGAGAAACCAAAACGTCCCAAGGACCTCAGATTTCCTGCGATGAGTTATGTCTGGGGCAGTCATGAACTTTTTTCAATCTTTACGGTCTGCCGCCAATGGTGTTCCGAGCTTCAGTCTGTTATGTCCTTACACTTTTTCACCTGCTTCATGGTTATCGACGAACCCTGCTCTGCCAGCGACTGGGAACGCTTGATTTGTCGATTGCCTGCATCCGTTCGCCATCAAATGAGAAACTTGGAGGTTTTTGCATTCGTGCGCGTTGCTCAGGACGCTGAAACTCAGAGCAAACCGCTCATTAGTGAGAATGAGGCAGCCACCGTAAGGAAGCTGCTGCCGAACTTGCAAAAAGTGACTCTGGAGTTCGGGCAACGCTTTGAGAAGTCCGACTACTATTCCCTGGGAAACCCAGCCGCATTGAGAGATAGGCGCTTGCGTTTACAAGCAACAACCGCCCAATGCTTTGGAGAGGGCGTGAAAGTGGTTTGCCCAGCTCCAGCTGATCCTTTACCATACTTTGCGCCCTGCCATGGATACGAGAAGCCATTATCACATCAAGCAATGCTAAGTCTTCTCGCCATGTAAAATATAATCCAACTAGAATACAGAGAGATGCTTCAGGCCCAGGCTGTCGAATGGCATGGGGATTGCACCAATTGCTTCCATGCCCAGCGGCCAACATCCGTTTTGACTCCTGCATCCCTTTCGATGGAACACTTCTATTCCTGTTATATTAAATATCGTCTTGCCTTACGATGAGACCGTCTTACCTGGACTTGCATCAATGATGTGCTCCGGACGTTAAACGGTGATTACCATCTATATGTAATCCTGAACTTTGCTTGCCCCAATGCTAATTATCATACATGTAGAACATCAACCTCAGCATGGCCATCATTGGTCCAGAACGGGCACTTCTGGCATTCTTCCGATTCCCTTTCCTTTCTCATCCTCTGCATCATCTGCACCTCCCTGACCAGGTCCGCTCAATCCTCTGGCACTGTTGCTTTTCACATGCTCTCTCAACATTGTCAAGATCTCACTATTCCTCCATCTTTCAGGCACAGGTCTGTAAGCTGCCTTGAATGCCCCCTTGGTACTAGGCCATTCGCCGCTCTTGCTCTTCGCCATAGTCTCTTTCCAAGTATCTGTCTGTTGGTCTTCAGGCTGTGAGGCAATCGTTGCTGATTCTGCCTCCGGTGAAGGCATGTCAGGCTGAGTTGCCCAGTAGTATATATCCCAATCATTTTCATCCAGGAAGGAGGAGTATGTCTTCAGCTGGGAATGATCCATGCGCGGTAGATAAGCAGATGCGAATGTTGAGAGAAGGAGATCTGTTTCTAGAGTGCCCCGTTTGCGAGATTGGTCTAATCAATCGTCCGTCAGTCAGAACGATTGTTCATCGGTGCATATGAGTTCAAGCGTACATAGCAGTCTTGCTCTTGTAGTAACGATGTCCTCTCCATCGCGCTTGAGGGGTTCAACCTTGAAAGTAATCCCCTCAAGCTCGCCAACGTCGAGCTCCGGTTTGCGCGGCTGGGAGTTCGGAGCATCATGTGTAGGGCCATTAGTCTGACGACTGGCTGCAACGGATGACGTAGTTGTGAATCGTCGTATGGTTATTGACGATGAGCGTGCGAGAAAACCGGCGCGCAACAAGCGCAGTGATGTCTGTGAAGCACTCATGGCTGTATAAATGAGCTGCTATATTGTGTCGCAACGGAAGAGGCTCGTCGATTGATGCGTGACGAAGCTGACACTCAATTGATGAGGAAGTCGAGACTACTCGCCGTGACTTGATTTCTGGCGGAGTGGCACCCGAGGTCCGCGGAGGTGGAAGGGAGTTCTGGAAGGTGTGGTGTGGGGACAGCCGTTGGAGGAGAAGGAAAAGGGGCTCAGGGGAACATGTGAGGCAGCACAAGAGAGAATGAGAGGCAAAACAATGATGATTGACAACATAGGTGGCTAGCTAAACAGGAGTGCGATTTGATTTCGTTGATAATAACAGACCAGACCAAAGCTAACGAGTAAACGCTGCAAAATAATCATCTGACGCCGAAATGTCACCCAAAGATGACGAGAAAAACAAAATCGTGACAACCAAACAGAGAAGAAACAGGAAAGGAAAAGGCAGCATGACAGTGACCAGGTTATAGAGAACGGAACTCTTCATAGGTGTAGTTGTCGCACCTCTTGAAATCAACATGGGCCTTGATTATCTTCGCGACCCTCCTCTCCAGATCCCTCTGATCTGACACTATCACAGTGTTATCCAGCATGGCTTTTAGACAATCTACAGCCAAGGCTGCGTAGTTGTACTCCCTCAAATCAGGCATGGGCACCTCCTCCAATATTCCTTGAACCCTTCCACTCTCGAGATCGTCGTTGGCGACGTCTGCGATGTAATATACGGCACAGGGAAGAGGTTCATCGGCCGGTAGAGAGGAGGTGGTGGTTATCTTCCCGTCAATTTCCTGGAAGAATGTGCACGAGCTGGACACATTGGTTTGGCAGCATAACGTCCATCGCGGATTGATGGGCGCCTCAGGTGTAGTTCCAGCGTACTGGGGGTCTGGGGATATCCAACACCAGAGCTCAGCGGTACCCTCGTTCGTGTCACCGATCAAGGTGTCTGTGTCTCCCCAGTTGGTGGAGACGGTTGAGAGGGTGATAGTATCGGACATTGACAAAATCAGTTGAAGTTGTGAAGCGCAGGTTCAGACAGAGGGATTGGAGGATTCAAGGTTGTTGCAGCTAATGCCTTCAATTCCTGAAGAGATTTCCTCCTGAACTTATATACACAAGACGTTGCAAACTCGCCTGGCGTCATCAAACTCCTCTCACGTTTGATGATGGTCATTACGAAGCGAGTAGACATGCTTGCACGACAAGCGGCCATGTCTGGAAAGTCGACAGTCTCCGGAGACTAAAGTTATGCGTCATCATTGTAATCCGGACCGCTTGTATGTTCGCAAAGGACAAGGGCGTGGTGAGTTTTGGAGAGTGCTGTTCAGCGCTGATCGTATGATGGATTTTGCGTGGGATTGGCGACAAGGCACGCTGGCATATTCTGACCGACGACTTCAGTTTTGAAGACGAAATCCTGTGCCAGAGGCAATGATGGTAAAGATTCCAGGCGGCCTTTTTGCCATCCTCGCCTCACCTCACTCCCAACATCATGCATTATGACATGAATTATGAGAAGGTCTGTGCCCCTCAGTCCGCCGAGTAGCCGGCAATTGCTTCATCGTATTTCCTGGAGAAGAAAAGCGTTTCATGCAGCACTTCACAAATTCAAAGGATGGGCGCACTAACTGGCCCATTAGCTCAAGATCTCACTCCCAAAGTCGCACGAGATGCCAGGCATACGTACAGGAAGTCTTCACGGCAGCAGATGTTCACTTCCGATAGCCGAGAGCACAGCAAGAATTGCTCATCCGGGTGGTCAATTCAGTCTGTGAACCTCTCCAGGGCCCCAAAATCGTACGTTCGGGCTTATTTGATTCTGCGTCGCATGTATCCGTAGAGTACACCACAAACACCGTACGTTGATGCCGTAACTGACAGCTATCACTTTTGTGAAACCCCATGCAGGCCACCAACGGGAATAGCCGGTTACCTTCAACGCAAGCATATATTGAGGTCCTCAGATCACTTTTCTGGTGCGCCCAGTCTATCCGATTGACGAGATAGAATTGAGTCATTTCAGTTCTTGAATAATGAAGGTTCCAGTCCTGCTAATTTCGGGGATTTCGCACCCTGACAGATCATCCTTGTACGGCGTGTGATAAGGTCGGAGGTGACTTCACCGTGCATGTCCTCAAGTTGACGTTTGATCAAAGTGATGAAAGCTCTAGCGGTGTAAAAGCCACCGTCCCAGGTGAGGCTGTGTCTGTTGCCATGGGCGCCTAAATGCGGGGACTATAAAGGGACGAGATCGACGCGATGGTGCACAATCCTGGAACTCATGCGTGGTGCTTATTTTGACGACTCTTTACTGTACGGATGCCACTGCATAAGACTGCGCCTTGCGCCGCCATGCGGTGTATCGGTCAATATCCAGAATGGGCGCTTGATCTCCCTGATCGAACGTGCCAGTGATAAGATCAAAGGGTGGAAAGTGGACGAGACCAGGAGGTCACATCATGTTTGCAATTAGTTGACGGGCTGATTGAGGATAGAAAAAGCTCCCATAATCCACGAAACTCTAATGGTGACACAGATTACGTGCATGAATATGTAGTATGTATTGAGAAAGCATGTAGAAGAAGGGAAGAGATTCAATGATCCCTTCGGAGTTGCAAGGATGCGCTGTCAACGCGCAACTACCTGACTGGAACATGGCAGATGGGAAACCAGTGAGTGTCGTGAGCCATTGTCTGGAAGATTGTGGTAAAGTAGATAAGATAGAGGACCGGGAAGCCGGTAAGGCG
>JAGYIB010000114.1:0-11262 GCA_024244615.1 Ascosphaera pollenicola | reverse complement strand
GATGCTGAATCAGAGACGCTGGTGAATAGTGCCTTGATGGCATTACTTCGCAGCAACAACACCACTATCAGTATATGCGATCGCGAAGACTCCGTTCGAGTCGGGCTCATGATATCTGTCTTCCCATATCTACTGCTTCCGCGTCGACTCATGTTGAATCCCTGTGCTATGTAAAACTCCCGGTTTTGTGTCGGCGACATGGCTTTACCGCCATTTTGGTAACTGTGTAGGTCATCCGAGAAAGGTTGATTGAAATTGACGTTAGTTGATGAAGGCTGCGGTGTTTGCACAGCTGCTGTCTGAGAGAGTCTGATGTTCTCAAGGAGTTGTTCTGCAACGGCGCGATATTAGCTGCACTGTCCACCGCCAACGACAATTATAATCGTGCTTGAACCGCAAAGAACAATACAACAAGGATGTATGTGGGAAACCAAGGAAAACCATGTCAAAAGTATAAATATAGATATAGACGCTGATATAAAAGACTGTACGGAGTGCATTTTCCCTTACCAATCTCTGCGGTGTCCTTGGATTTTGTCTCATCCACGATTATTGAGGCTCCGCAGGTCGGGCAGATATCCCCTAGCTCCTCGATATGCGCGACAAGACAAGCTTCATGCCATGCATGCTCGCACTTCAAAGCTACTGGCCGCTCATCACGTAAAGACATTTCCATGGGCATTTCACATCCTGCACAATCCATGCCCCTAAATCGATACTTGGCTGTTGATTCTGACTCATTGTCAGGTCCGGCAGGAAACGACTGTGTTTGCTGTATCTGTTGTGGGTGTAGTGGTGGTAGTGGTGGTTGACGGTGTCGGGACGAGTGCTCAGAGGAGCCGTGATGGGTCCGATTACTCCGAAACGAGTGACCTAAAGCCATCTTCTTGGATGTAGCTATGGTTAGCGACCTGAGAGAGTGAGACGAGGCCGACTGTCTGAAGCCGTGAGAGGAATCAGGCCTTCTGAAACTCATCCGACGGGATGGTAAGAAGGGAATTGAGGGAGATGGTGCGCTGCTGTGCTCTGATATTAGGGACCCGGTGCGACCATTTTGATAGGAAGAGGAAATCGGGCCTTTTCGAATATACTCCCCGCCATGAAGCAGGGGTCGTATTAGTGAGATTAAAAAACTTCAATTGGGGCAGGCGAGAGAAATGAATAGGATACCTCTTCCCTAGCGCATCCCATGTACCACATTAAACATTTGATCATGTCACAGGGCGGAGGAGTAAAACAGTGCAGGTTTGGGACGCCTTAGATTGCTGCGAGGGAGGAACAACTTACTGCTGTCTGGAGGCGATACCCGTTCTTGCTTTGATCGGCTTATCAGCCCCATAGCCGATGATGTCGTCGGTGCTGATTCTCTCGGCATTAAATCTGGAACGTTGGAGACGTTGTTGATACGAACAAAATGGCTGAGAAGCGAGACGCTTATTTTCACAGCACGTCCGCGACAGATTGCACGAGTAGTCAGACCCTTGGAGGGAGCGGAATGACCTAAGGGCGCCTGATGACTGTGAAACTGCAGCACACTTTCTCTGGGACGGACTGCGTGGATGGGGATGTTCTGTCGGTAAAGCGTGCTAATCCGTCTCTGACTGCGGCTGGAGTACCGCTGGTCCTGCAAGATGCCCTGGAATTGGAGATTCGGGTTGAATGAACACTGGTTTCGGTAACATCTAAGGAAGACCGAGCAGCTTTCGAGATTTCTCAAGATGACAGAGCGCTCATTACATAAAAGAACCAAAGGCTCGATTAAATTGGGTTGGGCCGTAGCGCCAGAATTGTCTGGCCACCGCGGTATGGTTACGAACAAACGGTCAAGGCGTGGGAAAGATTCCATGGTCTGGGCGTCAATTGCGTCAATTGAACGGAATCGTCATGGATGTGAGAACTTCTGGAAATAAAATGAAACAGCCACCCATGGTCAAGGCCCTCGATAGCTCCGTCTGTGCATCGCCGGTTTCTGGTCCTTGATAATGCGCTGAAGTGTCGCCGCATGAGCCACCGACTCTCCCGCTCGAAGTTGTCAACCGGAACAAAACAGCTGAATGCAAGAAATGGAGACGCCAAAGGCCCCTCGGCAGACTAGCGTCCATATTCGGGTTCTGGACCAGACGGCAAGGCAAGGCCACCAACCAACAAGTCATTTCTTTGGGCAACCCTGAACCCCTGACTCCTGAAGGGCTTTCCATGGACGACCTTTCAGGGAAAACCAGAGATCCAGGCCAAACGTAGTCCGTAGCAGGGCAGCATTGTGTAGGCCGTGACGTACAAGGACGCGGAAATCAACAGTTTGAAGAAGCTCAATCACCACTGACCCAGGTTGCAAAACATCGTGAACCTGAGCCTCTTTGCTCGATCGCGGCCCTTATGACTCGCTAGGATATGTAGATCTAAAGACGATGAACTCTTTCTCCGCGACTGCTGCACGAAGAGCTTCGCCCTCCGATGCGCAATGTAAGGGCGATCATTGTCCCCGCATCCAGGCAAGGCCTCATACTGGCTGCGTGCAAGCCATAGTCCAATGGCTCCCTATCTCCTTGCGCTCATGTGCCAGAGCCCTCGCTCGATTGTTTGGCACGTCAACATCAAAACCCCGTCGATCCTGGACATCTCGTAAGAAAGGAAGCCAGAATCCCAGACGCGGGATCCGTTTGTGTCCCTCTGCTGTCTCAAGACGACCCACCTGCCTGACGGGCTATGCAAAGCCATATGGAGAACTTGAACGGACTGCCCGTCATTCGAAAGATAACAGGACGGCCCCTCAACCCTCGTTAATAGCAACCACTCGCGCCGACCGCCCATGTGATTTTCCGTGAGTCCGACCGGCATATCGATCTGGCAAGCGAGATGTTCCCATTAACGAGTATCAACCTCCTGAACGTCCAAGATCTGGAATCTGGAATCTGACGCCAATAAACATCTGAATCGGACACGATTCTACATAAAACCACTCATTGCAAGCAATAACAGGCGCTCAATAGCGACGTGTGCCTACGGGATCAGTGCGCGAGGCGGTTTATGAGATTAGCAAGAGTATAACACGTCTCGACCCGCAGCTGCTTTTTCTATGAGGTCTTGTCTGACTGTCAGAGGAAAAAACAAAACAGGGAGAGGCGCCAAACTTGCTTGCCTCTGCCGCCCCTTTGTGATTGGAAAGCACGCTGGGCTTGCACATGTCACCTGAAGAATCAAACGGCCGCATGAAAAGGGGTGGGCGGCATCGGATGTCTTGTCTCGTATATGTATCTGCAGCTTTCCATGCAACCTCAAACGGCTGTGTGGAAGCTTGATCGACAAAATGCCTCCGATGCAATTCGGAACGCGTATGTTGCCATACGTTGACTGCAAACGCTGAGCAGTTGCATCCGCTTCTGTATCCTCTCGACCATAGGGCTGATACTAGCACCAGGAAAAAGATAAGAGATGACCAGAAAGCAAGCAGCTAGCCAGCGAGCTCGCTGAGTTCCGGCTTGTACCCTGTTTCATGAAGGGCACTTCTGCAGGTCTGATTTGACGGACAATCAAGTTCCGGAACGTCTCAAGGCAACTTTGAAGCACGGCGACTGCGAGCACGGACGGGCAAAGCACGTGTACTGCAATCCCTCCTCAGATCCCCAAGCATGCTCCAAGATGGACAAGCGGTTCGTTTCTTGAGTCGCGAAAGGGGCGTGAGCTTCTCATTGGTGTGGGATCCAAGACCCATGACGATGACTCGAGGTTGCTGGGCGCAATTTGCTTAGATACTTGACAATGAGCTCTTTGTGCATATACATATATCACCATCTTTTTGTCTCCTTCTAATCCGTACAGAGCATTCAATCACGACAGAGATAGTTGGCTACTTGCTGCCATGCCCTGACGTGCGGCTACACTCCTTGGGCGTTTCTCCGCGAGATGGAAAACAAAAGCCAAACTCCTCCCTCTGCCCAGCACACGGGCCTGTATCAAAACGGCTGCCATCCTCCATGTGCTACGGAGCGATCAATGGGGCCCATGCCCATGCTTCTCGCTGATCCGTCAGATCGGTGATACTTTCTCGGAAGAGAGTCGGGGGTTTGCGCGTAGTTGTAGTTGAAGGTCCAGCTTGACTTGACTGATCCCCTCCGTATTAAGTCCTCACGGCCACTCTGGGCTGAGCCCCACTCAGATTCTTCCCGGCATCCAAATTCCAAAGGCTTTGTGGACACACGAGACACGAGACTCAGCTTCAAGACGAAGACGACACCAGGCTTGCATACAGAACACTGAAAAGACTCCAGGTTGATCGCATAGCAGCAATCATGAGCATCTCTCCATTTCGCGCGACTTCCGGTCTCTGGGCCAGACCTCTTCAGAGACAGCACCAAGTCTGCAGCACACCGAGAACATCCTTCAGGACATTCACCACCGCTCAGAAACGATACGCATCGACTGCGCCCACGGCATCCCTTGACTCCCTTCTTGCGAAGCCAACATGGTCCATCAAGTCCCTGCTCTCACTAGCCAATACCCAAGGCGAGAACACTGTCTCTCGCGAGAAGCTGCATCATCTACTTCGTCTCTCCGCTCTCCCTCTTCCATCGTCTGCCGCTGAAGAGGAGAAGTTGCTGCGTGATCTCGAATCGCAGATCCGGTTCGTCAAGGAGATGCAGAGCGTCGACACGAGCGATGCATCCATCACCCCTCTCAGAGCTATCCGTGACGAAACCGCCTCTGCGGCAAAGGAGAACGAGATTGGTCTGTCGGGGGAGATCACCCAGGCATTGAGTAGAGAGAACTACGTGGGTCGTGCTCGACGGATCGAGAGGAGCAGACCAGAGAGAAATCCCTTGCCTGATGGAAAGACTTGGGATGGCAATGCCTTGAGATACGCAAACAAAACAGCTGGTCGTTTCTTCGTTGTTCAGGGCTCTAGGGCTTACTCGACTCAAACCAAGCCTGAATTAACCACCGAATCCTCGAACGCTAAGGCTGCAACGACAACTCCTGAGGCGGCCGCACGGCAATCTTCTCTTGATTGGAACCGCTTCTTCAAGATCCGAGCCATGCGCCGTCGGTATTCGCAGGCTTCATCTATCCTTGCTGCTATTGCGAGTACAGGAGGTGGATTGCAGGTCATGGCTAATCAGGATATCGAATACATCACAGCGCAATTCCCGATTCTGGACCCGATGGTGTTAATGGTCTTGAGTATCGCGGCGAGCGGTGGTTTGGGCTGGTTGATGGGACCATTCTTAGGCAATGGACTTTTCAATTTGGTTTATAGGAAGGAAAGAGTGGAGTTTGAGAGAGTAAGCGCTCGCCTGATTTCTGGTTATATGAGTTGTACGTGGTACTGACTATCATCACAGAAAGACAAGGACCTCTTCTCGAGAATCAAGGCCTATAGAGTTGACCCCTCCGCCAATTCGTTCTCGAATCCTGTGCCGGATTACTATGGCGAGAAGATCAATAGCGTGCAGGATTATAGGAGATGGCTCAAGGACCAGAGAGCTTATAACAGAAAGAAGAGAACTTTCATTTGAGCTACGATCGCGCCTCGTTCAGCTAGGGTCAGTGGGGAGAAAGGCCGATGCATCGCTTCCCTGAAACGAGTTCACACTCAGCGAATTATTGGTGACCGTATGGTTTTGGCCCCTCCCATTTGCTTGTGCATCAGTCGTGCCCATGTATTGCTATAGTATGTAGATATCATAAGATTAGTTTCAGAATATGTTTTTTAGTCGGACGCCCGAATGGCTGTTCGCGCCAGTTTCTGCTCGACGTGGGTAGCCACTCATGCTATGATCACCTTGACGCAAAGCACATGGCGTCTCATCGTGGGCTTTTTTTGTGCTTCTCGGGATAGACCAGGACCTGCGCTACGGTGGGTATGTATGCATTGCCCTGGTTTTTCGCAGGCTGCCTCTCGTCACGGACTTGGGATATTGACAGAGAAAACGTGGCCGGGACAGGGTCCGTGTCCGTTACATATTTTTGAAGCCCGTGATAGAGCAAACATGTGGCATACTGCGTACATTCATTCATATCCCGTTTTTCACGATGTATTCTACCAACATGCGTTTCTGACTTCCATTATCGCGGGATCCTACTTCCATGCATCGCCTGTTGACACCTCGACATCGCAAACACGGGGGATCTTCAAGGTTCTATCGTCCCCATTCTCCCATACAATATCCTTTCCGCCGTTTTCCTTGCGGAGGTACTTGTACTTCACAGTCTCGCCAACGGGGAGCCTAACCGTGGCATACCACAGAGCATGGTCAGACGTATACATGTCGGCCTTCAGGAGCACCGCTTTGTCTGGGTTCCATGATCCGAGCTGGGGTATCGAGCCGGCGATGTAAATATCCTGGCCAGGAGATGTTGTCACCTGCTCATTGAACCGCACAGCAACCTCAGAGCACGAAGGCGGTAGCGTTGGCGTAGGAGCAGGTGTCGGAGTCCCTGAGGGCAATGAAGTTGGCCATTCAGTGTTTGTGGGGGTAGCGTAGACTCCGATTGCAGCGGTTGCTTTGCAGTTATCAGGAACATTGCGGACTGCAGACTCGTCCCAGGGTCCAGGAACGATTGCTCTTCGTCTGTTTGCTGCGGTGAGGAAGGCGGTATAGGACCAAGTTAGGTCTTCTGCAGAGAGCTGATGTCCGTCATCCTTGGAGAACTGTTCTGCGAGAGAGAAGGAGCTAGGGGTATGTTTTTTCTGTTTTCCATCGTTAACAACCCATTGATATCAAACTTCTCAGGTAGACCTCAACTTACCGTCACGTCAAAAAATCCATCTGCATACGACTTCACGGTATTGAGGATCTTGTCGAACTCTTCGGTGCCGGAAGCGTATAATTTCTTTGATATATATGAATCAATGTCCTTGAAGAACTCGTATGAGACATCATCAACGTCGATCTTCCCAATCTTTTTCCACTGGTAGATCGCATCATATAATTGTTCTGCGGCAGCATATGTCGTTAAATACCAAGGATTGCCGCCGTAATAGACATCCTCAGGGTACCTTCCGATAGCCACGGGTCTGTTCTTGGGCGTCTCGCGATTTACCTCATACAGATCTCTGAAAGAGTCAACCACGACCTTCAAATTCGCCAATGCCTTTGCAGAACAAGGTTGAAATGTCGTGTCATCACATTGAGTGGCGGCGGGGTTGAACAGTTCTATGCTCCCAAGGATGGAATTGGCGTCCTTCCCTGAGCGACCTGAACCTAGGTTCGAATCGATGTATGACCCTGTCCAATATGATTGCAGGAGACATAGGACTTGCGGGGCCTGTGTGGTGCAGGCATGACAAGACACGCCGAGTGACTTGGCTATTGAGTTGCCCTGGACTAAAGCACGATGTTGGACAGCTGTAGTGAAAAATGAAGATCCCTTGACTTCTTCCCAGAGATCTGATTGAGTGAAAACGACGTTAGCACATATCGTGATCAGGAAGCACAATTAGGGCCAGATCAACCTACCAAACCCAGTCGCATTCCAATACTGCCCGACGTACGAGAGGTCATTCAGCATGATGGGCCACACGATCGATTTCGCAGTACTTGCATGTCCATTGTCCTTCCCAGATCAATCAATTAGCTCACGTCCTTGAATCGCGGATAACAACATCTCGTAACTTACAATTAACCATTCGGCATAAGTTGCCAGCGTGATAGCTCTCAGTGCCGGACCGTCCCTCTGCGGACGGCCCCACGAGCCTGTGAATGCAGTCTCATTGACATTGAACTTCGCTTCTCCGAGTCCGCCGGACTCTAGATCCCCAGACGGGTTCGTGATGACCTGGACTTTTGCCTGAGCACTGATGTAGTTGTGGATGATGGGTTGCAAATCATCATTTCCAGCGATGTATTCATCCACGATGGCTTTCATCACCATAGCAGCGTCGCGAGTCCAGGTGTAGAAGTCTGGGCGGCAAGACAGATACCCATGTCAGATAGCTTGTCTCTCAATGCATTTAGTGAAGTACACTTACAGTCCGGATCACTCTTGCTAGGACTAGCAACCACAATTCCCGTAGAGGCACCGTCGACTTTGCTCCCTCCAGAGCCGATGTTATTCAGGATACCCTGCAATGCTTTCTGTGATCCTTGCTCGAGCCAGTCATCCAGTGACGATGCTCGATACGTTAAGGAAGTCGCATTGGCGTGTGAGAGCCCTGACACAAGAAGAGAGAATTCACGGCCAAGGGAGGCGGCATTCAGTGCCTGTAGATTGAGGAACCTCATCCTTGATATATGCGGCCAAGTCGTCTGTCTGGCCTTTGATCAAAAAGACCATCCTTGAGCATAGCAAGGCCAGGATCAACTGCTCTCTTATATGTGCTCCAGCTTCCCTCCCTACTCCACCATGTTCCCCGCCATTTGGACTCTGATCCTGTAAGGTCTGGTGATCTTCCAGCCAAAAGGACATATGCCAAAGCTAGATTTTGTCGATCATTGGGCGTCAAGGCCTGGGTGTACCGATGCCGAGAACGCAGTATATATTCATTCATCACCCGGCAGTTCCGTTGCGCCTTCTTGATGCATGTATCATATGTTCTTGAGATGGCGGAGAGGGGTTATGCAGTATATTCATGGCTACACAAGCGAGTGTGGAAGGTTGGAAGAGGATCAGGAGGATGCTCTGGATAGAGCAATTGAAGATAGTCAGCAGACGGGGAGGGAGGAGATACAGAGATATCAGAAGATGATGAAGACCAAAAATGATCATTCAAATTGATGTATTCAATTTCATCCTCAAATTTCATAGAGCTGCACCACCATGAACGTTAGGAAAAAAAAATAAGATAAACGTCGTGTGATTATTCTCTGTACCCTCTAATCCATTGCCTCACAATACATAGCGAGTGGTCATGTTGCTGAACTAAAGAATCGTGCCGAAGCTACACCGAGAACAATGGCAGATGCCGTCATGATTAGCCAGCCGTTCCCCTTCAAGAAGCCAGATGATGTAGAGGTGTGTTTGCGAGAGCGTTTAGTTTTGCGTGATGAACGTTGTGCAGGAGAATGCGAAGGCATGTCTTGCCTACATCTCCATCACCATCACAACGAACGCGTTAAAAGGAGGGAGAAGAGCCAAAAAGGGACATGATGAATACGAGAAACAGAAGCAAGGAGGTCGAACTTACCCAAACGTCGCCTTGATACTCCTGACATAATAGCCTTCCCAATTCCTCTTGACAACATCCTCCTGCCCCACAGGCACCCCCTTAAACTCACACCTCATACTCGTCACCCTATCGATGTCATTCTGATCAAACCCAATCGTCAAATCAGCATAGTGTCCCGCCGGCCACTGCGCTAGTCGCCATTTCTGCTTGATCTCGGAGTGTGGTGTCAGGCTGGTATACTCTCCCGAGACATTGCCGTCAAAAAGAGAGAACTTCCCACCGACCTGCGCACCCTCGAACACACGGGGTGGTGCGCGCGTGAATGCCGCGATGCGTTGCGGGTCCGTGAAGGTGATATACATCTCCTCAGCCGTAGTCTTGAACTCGTCAGTCGCAGTGACTGTGGTGGTGTTCATCGCGATAGGCTTGGCTGTCGACGTAGTGGACGTTGTTGTCGTGGTGGTGGCGGACTTGGCAGCAGCAGCAGCAGCCTTCTTCTCCTCCTCCTCCTTCTTCTTCGCTGCTTCGGCGGAGTAAGTCATCGCAGGCTTGAACTTGTCCGCGGGATTCTCGCCGGGGGCATGTTGCAGGTCCTTGCCGTGCTCTGCAATCAAGGCGGGTGCTAGTTTTTGCAGCTCAGCGCGGAGCCGGGGCACGATCTTGGTGCGGACGAGGTCTTTGACGGGTTGTTTTGATAGAGCGTCGGAGTAGATGTCGACGTTGAACTGAAATGACGGTATCGCCTGGTTACCTTTTGTCTCTTCATATCGGGGAAAAGGGGTTGGAAGGTTGGGTATACGTACAACATACTCGTCCTCCTCGGTATCGTGCGCGACTTCGGGAATTTTGATTGAGCCAGACACATCATCGCCATCTTTGGTTGTGCCTACAATACGTCGAAAGAAAAGCAAGCAACAAAAGCGCAGGGAGAGGGATCACGTTCAGTAAAATGGTCATCATTTCAATTTGAGGAGGAAACGGACGAAAACTAGAAGATAGAAAAGAAAGGGAGGAACAGAGGGACCGCCAAAAGGGATACACACCTTGATACTCCAGATTCAGCTGGACGTCAAATAGTGTGATCACCTTCCCCTTCCGCTGAGACACGTCTACGTCGCCATCCATGCTGACTAGTTTGGTCGTCTTCGCGGTGACGCCGCTCTCCTCGGCGAAGATGCCCACGAGGGTCTTGCCCAGGTATGTCTTGGTCCAGGCGGAGACATCTTTGTTGACCCAATGCCAGTTGTTGGGGTTGTGCAGAGCCATGTTATGTGTGTGTGGTGAGATGAAAATTACAGAGAAAAGAGATCTGTTCAAGGATCGTTAGCATGGAGTTCAAGCATGCCTGATGTCCAATGGTGTGCGCTGCATCTCTTCTTCCCCGACATATATCAGTTGAACGGCCCCCAGCCAGGGGCCGCTGCAATAAAAGCCAATCCGCATGAATGGGAGTACAAATCCTTCTAAGACTGGTGCCAGCTATGAAGTATCATCATGAAAGGGGGGAGGAAGAGAAATGAACCAAAGGGGGTGCAGATGTTCGACTCACCCTAGAGGTTGCGGTTGCACAGAGATACAGAAAGGAAAAAGAGATGAAAGATGAAGTGGAAGGGGGCGTCGAAGGGGGTTTTATTTGGTGATGTCGGTTGCCGATGCGATGGGAGGAGTGAAGCAGCGCAGACGGGTAGAAATGTCTAGAAGCAGCCATCTGAGGAGGAAATCTCTTCCCTTGCTGGTTGCTGGCCTGGCCGGCCCCGGATTTAAGTGAGCCCAGCAGCAATTGACAATTGAAGCGACGACAAGATAGGGCGGACAGGGCTGGACTAGAGAGATGAGCGAAAGAGATTCATTCTACTGCTGCGATTCAGCGCTCCAAGTCGCACAAATCTGCTTCTCCCTGATCAGTTTCGTTGATTGTGGTTGTGCGATCTTCTACTACCATACAACCACACGCCCCAATATTTAGACCACTGCCTGCCAAAGTTAAACACAACAGCCGCTGTGGCCAAGTAGTTAAGGCGCCCCACTTGTAATGGGGAGATCGCAGGTGCGAATCCTGTCTGCGGCAAGACATGCAAGAACAACAAATCGACTTCTTTTTTTGATCGCCCTCAGACAAACATCGCTACGAAGATTCTCATCAACTCACGACCTGC
>JAGYIB010000113.1:0-15414 GCA_024244615.1 Ascosphaera pollenicola | reverse complement strand
CTTGCATAAGTAGTAGGGGCGGCTGGGGGGGCAGAACGCTTTGTTTGGGTGGTATAAAGGTCGAAAACACCCGCAGTGAATTCGCTGACAGCATTGCAAATGCCAGGGGTGGCTGCATGATTGTCTAGGACCTTATTCAGGCGCTGGAGGGAGATGACGTGATGGATCTCAACACCATCAATGCTCTTGCCGCACAACTCAGTCCTCCACGCAAAAACAACCCCGTGTGGAAACAGTGGTGCCGTAATCATGACGCCTGTTTTCAATGCGGCTCTGTACGTCACCGTGCCGCGGACTGCACGGGCGCTGGTCGTGGGGACTCAAACAACACTGGCTCGTTGCAGCGCGGGCGAGGTTGTAGCGGACAAGAAAGAGGAGGCAGAGGCCAAGGAGGAGGACATGCAGGAGGAAATGGCAGTGGTAACAGCGCAGGGAACAACAGTAGTAACGGCTCACCCAAGAATTAAAAAACTAGATGAGCCGGTAACCCCCGAGGTGTTTGCCAAGCTCGTTCTAAAAGCCCCAAAGATCAACACCTTTGACGACTTAGAGGGCCCCCTGGACCCTGCCAATGCCACAGCAGGGCTTGAAATGGTGCCGGAAGAAACGATGAATGCTTTTTTGGATAATGCCGTGGACCCCATCACAGCATTGCCGGAAATAGGTGACAAGGACACCAAAGGCTTGCTGCAGAGTGCAGACGGTGAGGAACTGCATGCCGCTGACACAGGATTGATTCACCTCAAGGGCAGCATTGGCTGTCCCCCCCGCATGACGCTTTGCCAGGCCTTAGTCGACTCCAGCACGTCAGGCAACTACGCCGACCGGTCAATCTTGAAACGCTTGCATGTCATGCAGCGCACCAACAACCATAAGGTCATACGGCTCTGCCTCGCGGCATCCATGTCACGTCAACGGGCACAGCAAAGGTAGTGCTCACCATCAGCACCTTGAACTTCATCAGGACGGTGATCATCATTGATGATCTAGGTTACGACTTGATTTCCGGGAGACGTTGGCTTGCACAATTTAACCCCAACATCAACTGGCGTACGGGCGACTTCACGGTCACGACACAACGTCCCCACTGTCACCACCACGTCAGAGCCATCAGGAAGAACGCTGGCGAGATCGATCTCTCCAACGTCAAGGACTTGAACCTGATCTCTGCCAATCAAGCTGACCGTAATATGAAGCGACCGTCATTCAAGCACTGCCTCTACATCGTCAAGAAGATCAATAAGAACGACGGTGCAGATGAGACTATTAATGCAGTCAAGGATAGCTCTTCTACGTCATTGCTTGTACCTCTTGACGCTATCAAAACAAACGACAAGTCGTTCCGTGCAATGCTCAACAAGCACGTCAAGGTCTTTTGCACTGACTTACCGCCTGGCTTGCCACCCTACTGTGCAATGACGCACGTCATTGATACGGGTGACGCAAAGCTAGTTAACGTCTATTACGGCATACTACCGCAACGTTTCGTGGTGATATACCATCACACACAACCACGGATCGTAGTAGCGCCGGGCTCCGCCCGACCGCTACTCGTGAGTATATAACATCGTCCTTGACCGACAGATGATAGATAGAGATCAAGAATAAGAACAACAAAGAATTATACAATCAATCATACTGGCTAAGAGCCTTTATTTTCGCTACAGCGATGAAGACCCAACTTCCATTGCTATAACAATGGCATTGTCTTCAACTCTTCCGTCACAAATTGAGATTTCTCCAACAAGATCTAACCGATGCCAGAGATTCACAGCGCCTCCGTCCGTCATTGTACAAGCACCGCCGCGAACAAAAGTCTCTATTAAAGTGTCGCCAAACAACACCTTACCAAATGCATAATTCTTTTCACGAGCAAATGACGAATGTTACCGTTCTACTTGAAATCATTACTCGATAGCTATAAGCTATAAAGATAAACGTCTTGAGATCAATGAAATACAATAGCATTCAGTGCTATTCTCCTTTGTTTACATTTTGCGACGTTGACCGTCTTTTGAAGCTCCTTCCCTTTTCGGACAACGTAGCATTCAACCTCATTTCTTCTATCAACGTCAACTCTTTCTCAGCATCAACAAACATCCCCTCTTCCCAACGTGAAATACCTTCTATAATTTCAAAACTTGTTCAAACAAGAACTCTGCAATAGTGTGACGTCACACACCGCACTTGGTGTGAGAGACACACTTTGGCAAGGCATAGAGCGGAACTTATCCACCACACGCTTCTAGCCTTGCCTAGTACGCTACAAGTCATATGTAGCAATAATGAGACACCTAATCAATAGGCAAGCCCTATTTATATAGAGCTAGCCGCATGTATTCTACAGAACAACTCATTCATAATATTCTATCTACCCTCTACATTTAGGACTTCACCCCGTGTGATACCGGCTTTCAGCCACCATATACAAGAGTCATTAACTTGACCGCTCCAAAAGGGATGCGTTAGCTCTGTCTAGTACTTCACTAACGCTTCACGGAGCCTAGCACGGTACTGGTCAGTGGCAGACCATTAACATTTGGCCACTAGAAGAGGTATTTACGCTCATTCCCTCTGAATGGACCTCACAAATAGCCTCTGCCAAATGGCTGTAGGCACTCGCAACAAACCCGCTGCTGACAGCGACTCTGCACCTGAAGTGCCTGTTTCTCATGTTGGGAATCCGCAGCAGTCTTCTTCAGAAAAACAGCAACCCCAACCTGAAGTTGATCAAGAAACTAGCACGCAGACCCAGCAAGCTTCTCCCTTGCCAGGTCTGCAGACGATTCAGCAGGACACTCTTCAACCAGAAGCCTGCGCTGACAACGGTGAAGGTCCTTCAACCATCCGTTTAACTATGTCTGCATCCCAGCAGATTGACTCAAATATCCTCGAGAATAGTCAGCAAAATCGTCACCTTCAACCCTTTTCTCATTCTTCACCCCACCTCAGTGAAAGACTGAGATATTTAGAAGAAGAAATCTCTAGACTGCGTAAACGCCAGCGTGACAAAGGCAAACGCCTTTTGAACGCTGACGTTGCTAACGCGTCTCCCCCCCGTCAACGTCTTCGGGTTTCGGAGCAGGATGCAGATTTGCATCACTACGACAAAGCTCCAAGGGTATCTTCCCCTTTGCCCCATCCTCATAGTGACCCTATTCAGGCTTCACATGACAATATTCTCGCTGCTGCCCATGACGACACTCCACTCCAGCGTCCTTTGGAAGCTGCCAAGGGTGTTTCTACCACCACGTCTTGGCTACTGAATTCTTACACTCCAATCAGCCACCCCCTTGAGTTTCAGACCCTGCCGCTGAAGGATTTGCTCCCACCTCTTTGGTAAGAGTTCCGAATATTCTTCCATCCGTCAATTTGCAAGCTTTGTTGAAAGAACGCAGAGTTGGACGCGTTCGTCGATCTGGAGACCCTCCTGTAAAACTAGACGGGAAGGATCGTTGTGCGTATAAATCATGGAAGAGAGCAGTCCTCACTAAAATCGCTGATAACTTGGCACACCTCTTATACCATTCTGAGCAAATAAATTATGCTTTAAGCCAGCTCTCCGGCGATCTTCTTCATGCGATGTCCAACTGGTTTACTAATCACTCCTCCGCAACGTTTCATGAATTCCTAGCAGAGATGGAAGGGTTTCTCGCAATTCCCCTTCTCCAATCTGACGCACGCAGAGAGATCGACAAGATACGTCAAAAGCAAACCGAGAACGTTACTGAGTTGTATCTTCGAATCACGCCCTACTTCAATGACGCTAATTTCCCTATCGAAAAGCAGATTGACAAGTTTTTTCTAGCATTACGCAAAACCTTGTCAACCGGGCTCGCTTTGAGGGTTTATACGTTGTTGGAATCCCTTCGTGACGAAGCACAACGCCTCGAAAACCATTTTCACGATCTTGACACCTTGCAGGGTAAGTCCCTCTCAGGGGTCAATTCCAGGAATAACAGCTTCTCCAATTTCAGGACTTCGGGAATCACTGGACAGAATTTAACTGATGAACAAAAGGCCACTAACCGCAAATTCGGCCCCGCCGTCGACAAACCGGCAGGATGGGCAGGCCCCCGGTATTTCCCAGAGGGTTAGCCCTCAAAACTTTCCAATGGCGATCGGATCAAGCTGCAAGCGCAGTTTAAGTGTTTTTCATGTCGTGGCTCCGGCCACTCCTTGTCCTTCGCAAAATGCCCAATGAAGGTCAACCCTCCGGGTGCTAAACGCCTTAACTCCATGCAGACCCAACACACTCCCCCGCTGACTGTCTCTAATTAACCGCTTAACCAAACATCGGAAAACTAGAGAATCCTGATTCAAGTCACGATCAGGGTTCCAAACGTGCGCTCCGGTTGTCATTGCTGAAGTTAGCTTCAGAACCTACTCCTCCTCCCAAACCTAACGATTGTCTCAAAGACCAGCCACATATGTGTTTCTCATCCAACATTATTAGACTGTCAGATGACTACAAAATCAGCACTGTCACATTCTTAGACTCCGGAGCCACTGGGAACTTCATCAGTTACGACTTTGCTCGACAACATGCCTTACCTCTATATAATCTAGACAAGCCTCGTCCTCTCAAGTCAGCCGATGACACAATTATATGTTATATAACTCAGTATACTCAATGCAGCATTACCGTCGGTCCGCATACTGAGGTTTTGTCCTTCTACGTCGCTTCCATACCCATCTATAATGTCGTCCTTGGTCTTCCCTGGTTGCATTTGCACAACCCGATAGTGGACTGGCATATCCGCACGTTGACGTTCCGCCCTTGCTGTCATGAAATGAGCTGCATCTTATCTTCCAAGACTATCACACTTCAGGCCAGAGCTAAGGATCCTTCTATCCCTAAGCTTAACATCTCTTTTATATCCGCTTCTCAATTCATGGACAAGGCAGTTGAAGATAGCTCAGAAGTTTTTCTCTTCATGTTCTCTCCTGCTCAGTTTTCGCCGTCTACCTATTTAAATGCTTTATCCACAGCCGCCGAGTTTGCTGATGCAGACACAGCCAAGACTTTGAACTGTCTGAAACTCGCAGCCTCCTCCATCATGGACACCGATCTCAAATCTCACATGGAAGGCGCTCCTCAATATTTTGAAGACGAGTTGAAAGCCAAATTGCCACCTGAATACCATGATTACATTGACGTCTTTTCTCGCCAATTGGCTGACTCCCTTCCTGAACACTCCTCAGAAGATCATCGCATTGAACTACTGCCCGGGGCTCGTCTCCCGTTTGTCAAAGGCTACAGATAAATGCCTCCACAGCACATGGACGCGTTACACAAATACCTCCTCAGCAAGGAGGGAAAGGGCTTCATTTGTCCCGGCAACTCTCCCGCTGCAGCACCAGTTCTCGTTATTCGCAAGCCGCATGGCGGCATTCAAGTCTGTGTTGACTATTGAGGTCTTAACGAAGTCACGGTGAAAGCTCGATGCGCAGTCCCCCTGCTGTCGGACACACTTAACACCCTGAGAGGCTCCGCAATATTCACGGCATTGGACATTGTTCATGCCTTTAACTGAATTTAAATAGTGGCTGGACAGGAATGGTTAACATCCTTCATCACTAGGTATGGTCAATATGAATACCTAGTGATGCCGTTTGGCTTGTGCAATGCGCCTTCCACGTTCCAGTCCTACATCAACCAATCTCTTCGCGACTATATTGATATTTTCTGCAGCGCTTACATAGATGACATAATTATCTTCTCCAAGACTCTTCACAAACATCGCACTCACGTCCGCAAGGTCCTCCAGCGCATGCATAAAAGGAAGCTTTATCTCGACATCGATAAATGCATCTTTCATCAAGAGGAAATATGCTACCTAGGCGTATCTATATCACGCTTCGGCCTCAAGATTCACCTATCGAAGGTTGAGGCAATTCGCAACTGGCAAACTCCACGCAATGTTCACGACGTCATTGCGAATGAGATTTGCGACAAGACTGAAGTCAGGCTGTTCAATACCAGATCGTCATCATCCTGCTGCTTGGTTTGTGATATCAGATCATGCTGAAAGTTCCTCGATCGTGACCGAAGCTGTTCCGCAGTATGGCGGCGCCATCAACTGAGGGCCATATCAACCAGACTGGAATTACTGTCGTTTGGGACAGTCCTCATTCCGCTCTTGAGTATGTTACTCCATTGCCTGGCGAGAGCCGTGCAACCCACGAATTGAAGCTGATCATGGCATAACATCAGTGTTGTCTTTGTGCATGGACTTGACGGACACCCATATGAGACATGGACAGCATCGGGCTCGAAGGACGTTTTTTGGCCTAGGGACCTGTTACCTGGGACTCTCGAGAGCCAGCCGGCTAGGATTCTCACATATGGCTATGAAGCGACCATATTCTCCCTGACTGATGATGGTGCTGAAGACGGTCTGCTACAGCACGGTGAGGCTCTGGCCTATGAGCTCACGATCAACAGAAAGGTAGGGATTTGGCAACGTGATGGACGTTCCAGACTCAAGACTGACATTCTCGCAAGCTCAAAAACCGCATTCGCAAACCGATTGTCTTCGTCTGTCATTCGCTTGGTGGGCTTATAGTCAAAGCTGCTCTCCTTGCATGTGCAAAAGCAATGTCCAATGGCCACATGAGAGCTCTATATGTCTCAACTCACGGCGTCATCTTTCTCACCACTCCTCATTTTGGGCCAACAACGACGGCCCTCAGGGGAGGCATCATCCTCCAATCCATTGCCAATTTGACATCCCGCAGCTTGATCTTGAACTCGGCACGAGATCTAGCGTCTACTTTACAGGCGCGAAGCAAGACGCTGGAGATACTAGATGAAGAGTTCAAAGAACACCTTCAAAATTTGCAAGCGGCATGCTTTTATGAGACACGTCCAACAGCATTGCTAGGAACCAAAAAGCTCATTGTTGATATTATTTCAGCGGCGCCACCTTATGTGATTAGCCAATGTGATGTGGCAGGCATCCCGGCTAGTCATCAAGATATTTGTCGGTTTAGCAGCGCGAGTGATCCTGGATATGATCAGGTTACCAACACGATCCTCAAGTTCGCCCAGGATAGCATGGACTTTGTGCCAGCGAAATGGAAAGTTTTCTTTCACCATAATGCCGGGCCGGAGTTCGAAGAGTGTGCGCCTAAACCCGTCGATTCGCCTACGCTCATGTCCAAGACCTTGCTCTTTTTTGGCCCCTTGGACCCCTTACCCAAACGCACGTTATTTGGAAGAGCTGACGAGTTAGCAGAACTACGTCAACATCTTTTGGATGCGGAAGGAAGACCCAGAGCTACATCATCTGTTCTCATTTACGGTGACGCTGGTTTTGGAAAATCACGATTGGCAAGGCAGTTCATCTATCAATCCTCCCAAGCCTACGTTACGGGTGTATTTTGGATCAACGCTCGCTCAATCGTAAGTTGCAAGGAGTCCTACTTGGCACTTGCAGAGGAGCTTTTGGAGAACAACCATGCCCAGCTCTCAGATCTTGACAGTAAAGAACCGGATGGCCTCATCAACATGACACGGTCATGGCTTGAATCTAAGGATGATTGGCTCATGGTCTTTGACGGCATTGCATTCGGAGACAGGTCACTTAGGGCCTTCAAGCAGTTGCTACCCATGAGTAGACGGAGCAGCATCATCTACACCTCCTGTGACCAAAGTCTTTGCAAGAAGACCACCTTGTTTGAACCGCTAGGTATCAACGCTGGCCCATTGGACAAAGACTCTGCCGTATGCTTGCTGTATCACGAGCTTCATATCGATAATCCTACCAAAGACCAAAATAACAAGGCGACTAAACTCGTTAATCGCTACGATTGTCAGTCATTAGCCCTTCGGACAGCATCCTGCTTGCTAAATGCTTCTGGTATCTCTTTGGAAGACTTTGATATTCCATCAGAGCCATCGCCGTCCATTGGCGAGCTCTATAGCCGCTTATACGACAAGCTGCAAGACCAACCCCAGCCTCTGATGCTAATGAACATGCTATCATTCTTTGAAAATCGTGTTCCACTTCAGATGATTCATTTGGGAGCACCTTTCCTTGCGAGATTCACGCATGACTTGGAAGCTGAACACCATGAAAAGGACACGACAAGCTATGCAATGGCTCAAGCCATCGATGAGCTTGTGCAGCATGGTCTGGCAGAGTCCTCATACAGTACATATCTCTATCAAACCAGCCAACATGTCTCTCAAGACCAGTTAGATGATACTTCATCGGCAGATTTTCATCCCCTTGGGAAACGAGGGTCGAGTGGACGGGTAGACTACTTGGAAGTCTTTCCCACTGCTCAATCGTACTTCAGGGCGAGGCTGACGGAGAAAAAGGGTGAATCTGAATGGTGGCTTGGTTTGGCTGCGATGATGCTGATATACACGTATCGCATCGCCTTTCATGATCAGCAAGAAGAGGAAACTTCAAAGCCCTGTGTACGGCCCATTCGAGACCTCAGGCAGTTCAGGGAACAGACAAGGCGTCTTGTGGAGCATTCTATTTGTGCATCTACAGATGTTTCAAAGGTGCTTGAGAAGCTTCTCAGAGGATTCCTTGACTTAATCGACAGGGAGGTAAAGAGAAGAGAGGAGATAGAGATGGCCGCTGCCATCTCCTTGGAAGACGATGATACAGCCGACAAGGTGATGCGGTCCGTCTTCCACATTGGGGAAGGGGATGTTACAGGTTTGGTTAAGGGCGAAGACATGGCGAGGGATGTTCTTGACATACAATGGCCGGAACAGCCTACGGATATGACCCTCGTAGCCCCACCGGAGGCCCTTAAAACCTTGGCTTCGGCCCTCAGTGACCCCAGGGATGAGCAGGCCCCTCCCTCTAAGCCTGAAAAGGCTTCTCAACAGTCGAATCTTGATGAGAGTAAAGCAACAGATACACCGAACGCTCAAATCACCGAGGAATCTCCAGAATCTCCCCCAAGGCGCAGTCCAACGCCGCCGCAGCCTTCTTCAGATATACCTGACAACCTAATAGAATTCAGTGACGAGGAGGACGAGGCCCGCCTCCCTGCGTTTCAATTGGTCGGAGGAAAGAAAAGGCATAAGGCACCTGGCCCCGCTACTGAAGAGAAAAACGAAGATTCCTCCGGGACGAAAAATGCAGCTGATGGGAAATCGAAACTCAAAGTTCACGTTCAATCTGGAGAAAGGGGGGAGAGAAAACCCCCCAAATGGTCTAAAAGTACTGGAAGCGTTGCCTCGCGCAAGCCCATCAGCAAGGACGAGCCGAAGACAACCTCTGGAGTGCGATGGGCAGACTTGGCTTCCGCACGGAAACAGAATGTGGGCGATGATGGACAACGACGAGATGGTCTCGCTGGAATGCATCAGTCTCGCCAGTCTCAGTCTCGCCAGTCTTCCGGTTCAAGCTGGGCCAGAATTGTGTCAACTGCAACAACCACTAGTGATACATCAGATTTGCCTACACCTACTGCTTCTGGTCCTACAACGATTAAAGCAGACACGAACAAGCCACCTACGCATGTTGATGATGGCTCGGAGCAGGTAGAAGCTCAAAAGAGATCTTTGCTTTCAGCCACCATCGATACGTCTCTCCACAAGAGAGAGTTGGACGTGCAGGCAGTGAATGAATCCATTGATCATAGGAGGAAACTGGCTTGGAGCAATTCAACAGAAGATGATCATGAATTCCCCCCTCTGGGTAGCAAATCCGAATTCAAGCCTCTGGGTAGCGAATCCGAATCCAAGGACGGTTCTGAATCCAAGGAGTCAGTGTGGAAAGTCCCAACTAAGAGCACAGGGGCTCCAACCGCAGACGAGGCTGAATTCCCCTCCTTAGGCAGCCAACCTAAGCCTAAGAATGTCCCAGGTTCTAAGACGCCAACGAAAGAATCCATTGACAATGCTGCAGGAGACATCAAAACTGATATCCCTCCCGCAGGCGATGCGGTTCAGCACAAGAAGGTATCGGTCTTCAAATTGCCAGGAAACAAGTCTGCTAGTCGGATCACGAATTATGCGAAGGCTGACTTCCCACCTCTGGTCAGCGAAGTCGGCACGAAAGTAAAGAATAAGATCGTATTACGGCCACGAGATTCAGCGTCTAGTGAAAGTACGAGTGCATGGTCTGCTGGGAAGCCACGCAGCCAACATGAACCGACTGCTTTAAAGCAAACCCAGCCTTTGAACAAATGGGCAGATGTCTTAAAGAACGATCCGAAAGCTTCAAAGGATGGAGCTTCCTTGCGGACCACAGCGCAACAGACTGAGACGCCTCCTAAGAGTTGGGCAGATGCCTTGAAAACAGACAAGGCACCAGCACAAAGGACGTCATATGAAGCGAACGCTCCATCAGGCAATTCACAAGACAGAAAGGCCCCTCTGCAGACGCAGCCCTCCAAAAGCTGGGCAGATGCTCTAAAGACGGATCATACGCTCAGTGAAATAATCGCACAAGAAGAGGCCCTTGCATCAGTTAAAAGAAAGGCTTCCGGCCCACCTCCAGAAAACCGGGTAGATGCTTCCAAAAAAGACGTGTCAAATTCAAAGGAGGATAATCATCAATTGGCTACTAAAGAGATTCCGGAGCAATCAGGGGCTGGCCTTTTCCAGTCGATGAACTTTTCGACATCAGGAAATTGGGCAGATATGATGGATGAGGAGGAGGAGTTCTTTTCAAATAAAGAAGCCTCGCGTGTGGACGATAAGGACGTTCATCAAAGTACTCATCAGCAGAAGAGGTTGGCCCCGAGACCAGCGGGCATTGCAAAGGAAGGTGATATGAAAGTACGTGAGAATGATGCTTCATTAACTCATGCGAAGCCGCCATCAAAGCCAGGTAACAATGTCCATGATACACCTCCGGACCAAACGTCAGCCCTACACGAGACGCCTGCAGAGGAGAAAAACCAACCGACTCATGCAGTTGAGGTCACAAAGCCTTTAACGTCAGCAGAACCTGAGACACGACGTCAGACGTCAACGAGCTGGGCGGATATGATGGATGAGGAAGAAGAGTTTGTGATTCCTCCTCAACCTCCCACTCGCAGTAAGTCGAATACCACATTGCATGGCACTCGTGACATAAGCGACGCATGGCTAATTAGATTTGCGAAAAGAAGACGATACGAGAGATCAACAGCCCCCTGGTGAACGGATAGATTCGGCACCGTCTCAGAGCTGGCCTGACAAGCCCAACCCCTTAAGTCATGATTCATCACAAAATCCTGAAGACCAGTTTGATCTTCCATGGCGTCCAGGCATGTCGGCTCCAGAGACATCAGAAACGCATAAGCCTACGAAGTCTGCAACCACTGAGAAATCGCCCCCGCAGCAAATTCCTCCTAGCACGGAGCAGTCTCCGCAGCGAGCAGGTGATGCTGAGCAGGCTCTACACCCGCCTTTGCATAAAGTTGAAGCCAACGAAGAGCAGTCTTCACAACAAACAGGGGGTGCTGAAAAGACGACTTCACCAGCGAAGATCACAAAGGGGCCAATTGCGAGGCTGTTGGCCGAAGATCAGACTGTACAGTCGCGTGATTCCAGTTCTGATCGTACCGAAACCACGACTGCAATGACCCCCCCTACACCAATCACTGAGCCGGATACGACCCCTGAGAAGAATAAAAGCCCCCACCCACAAGCTCCAAAGCCGAAAAGTGGGCTCTCTAAGCAGATATCTGCCGGTCCTAGTACTGGCACCAGAGGTCCAATGCCTGGTTTTGGTCGTGGGATGATCATGCGGCACGAAGGTGAGGTTTCGACGCTTGACCTGTCGGATGGGAGACAGGTTAGTGGAGAAATGCCGCCCAAGTCTGAGCAGGAAACGCCTCACCGGGAGGCACCATCAACTGAACAAGCGAAGGGTCAGGAATCACAAGATACAAGGCAGGACGGGCCTGACAGTCAGGGCCCCGAAAATCAACAACAATCAGCAAGCCAACATGCAGAAGACGCAGCCGATCTGAAAGAGAGATTTATGAAATTTCTCGAAGGTGGTGAGGAACCTGCATTGCCGACAAATGCTACCTGCCAGGTTGAAAAGACAGCCGAAGCCAATGTTCTTCCCCAGGCACCCTTCGCAACCCCTGAGCATAGCAAAAATCCTGTGCTGTCAACGGGTACCTTGCCCCAACAAGATAATCAAGTGATTGATGCCGACCTTGCTTCGAGAGTGCCGCCTTTTATGACCCCTGGGCGTGAGGAGCAAGGCCCTGCGCCGAATATTGCCCCCGTCGAGCAGTCGGGACCACAGGTTGATGTGCATGGCTTGGGACCCCAGAATGCAGAAGGCGTCAACCTTGATAAGAGCAAAGATACCTATCGCGGGGGTGACTCAAAAACACCCCCAAGCAAGCCAGAAAAAGCTGCACCGATTATTCGCCTTGTCTTGCCTCTTGCTGCCGAAACAGACGAGAAAACTCATGATGCAGGACCCCAGACGGATCCGCAACTTCCAGGCAAGCCAAGCAACAAGCCTACGGTGACCAGGGGCCCGTCTGGGAGTGATAAACGCGCCAATCCACCGAATCGGGATTTTCCCAAAGGCGCAGGAAGAGGTTCCATGCAACCGAAAAAGCCGACACATGAGCCGCACGGAACTAACCCTACACGATTAGGAGATCCGCGTCATTTGAGAGAAGCCTCACATCAGACCGATCGCCCTCAAAGACCGCAGCCAAATGTACACTTGCATAGCGCAACTCCCCAACAGCGGATCATACCACGAACCCTCACATGTGCCGAGCTTGAAGAGGGCAACAGGCCACCGACTCAGCAGGATGGAACCAGAATGCGACAGGAACAGTTGACTACGACAGCGCAGCAAGCTCCGGATCCTGTCTATGGCAGACCTGTTGGAGAGCCGGTTATTGTTTCAAGTGACCTTTGGGTTAGAGGCCTTCTTACTGGAAACCACTCCATCAGCAGACACGATGAAGGTCTGAAAAAGAAAAAAAAGGAAAAACACCACGAGCCTTCCACGACAGATCAGGCGTGCCAGACCGAACCCATCTTGCCAGAGAGAATAACAGGTCCTGCGATCGAGCATGTGAAGAAGAAGGAAAAGGGAAAACACCACGAGCCCTCTACGAAAGATCAGATGTGCCAAACTGAACCCATCTTATTGGAAAAAGCGAAAGGTCCTGCCATTGAGCATAAAGACAATAAGCACGAACGAGAGCGCAAACCAGCTACATCCTCTCCAGAGAGGTTCAGAGCCAGCACCTCTTCTGTGGAGCATTCCGAGGAAAGCTCTGGTTTCGAACGCTTTCATACTCCTGAGGAGTATCCTGAGTCAACAGCAAGCGCTGATGGGCCTTTCATAGCATCAGCCGGAAAAGGGATTGGCATGTCGGCTACCCGTAAAGGTAAAGTGCGAAGCAAACTCCCAACACGAATTATACCTAAGGAACGCTCAAGTTCGCCACACTCGACATATCAAGAACCAGGATCCAGTCCAAATATCGTTGAGAAACTCAGAAGGGCAGTTGTCGCACCAAGACCACATGACAGCTTTGAGCCGGGCCCGTCGGCAATCGGGGAAGGTGGCGCACCAACCAATTTCAACGAGGCAGTGGCGTTACTTGATCAAGAAGCTCGAGGGAGGAAGCGCAGGAAGACTTCAAGGCCAAGATCTTCTGTTGCAGTCGCTGCTACAACCCCACTAGGCGAACAACTGGAAGAAAGAGCAAACTTGGAGCAGAACAGCGATATGGATTCATCACAACGGCAAATGATTCAAATGTGGATAGACCGAATCAAATCGCCGAAAAAGTATATACCGGGATTTGAGGAATCTGAGGAATCAAGCCGCCCTACTCCAGAAGAAGGGGCGATTTCGCCTTTGTCCGGATTCAAGTCTGGCAAAGCAGTGACTGGTTTTACCCAATCCCAGACCTCTGATGCGTCGACATTGCCCAGACATCAATCGCCAACGCTTTTGCAAAGACCAATCATTGGGCCTCCGCAACCCCTACCTCCACCGGGCATCCATACGACAGGAGACGGCCAACACTATATGATGGTTGCAGTACCAGTACCCGAGCCACCAGCTGCCGACCGGGGGGTAATGCTCCCCGATCCAATGCTCCCCCTTCCGATGACTCCCAGGTATCAATCGACGGCGCGCGTGCGGCGAGCGGGTTCGACGCGATGGGGTCTGGTGTGGACCACGCGTTTCCAATCGCGGTCGCGGTAGAGGTGGATGTTGTAGTCGTTGCTGGAGCGGGCGCGGATGCCCAGGGGTCCGGGAAGACGGACGCGGCGGCTGCAGCTGCGGAGGAGGCGGTTGAGGAAGGAGAGGCGATTGGTGCTGATGGAGTAGGGGATGAGGTTGTGGTGATGGTGGTGTTGCTGCGGGAGAAGAAATTGGAGATGGCGCTTGGTTTGGATGTTGCTGTTGTTGTGGTAGCTGGTGCGGGAGCCGGTGCGCTGGCCGGCGTGGATTTCTGGGATGATAAGTTGAAGACGTTCTTCAGCGAAGAGAAGTTCGAGGAGGTAGCTGGCTGAGCGGGCTGTGCAGGCGGCGGCGACACGGGTGAAGACAGCCCGCCCAGTAAATCCATTGCGCTGGAGGAGGACGCTGTAGTTGACTGCTGCACATGCGACGGGCTGATTGCCGGGTTTGAAGGTGCTGACGCGGGCGCGGGAGCGGGAGCGGACTGGAAGCTAGTGAAATCGTCGAAGATGGATCCGCTGGTATTAGTCCGTTGGTGCTGATGTTGCGGCTGCGGCTGCGCTTTGGGAGCAGGCGCATCAAAGAAACTACCTCCACTCAACGGATTCGACATTCCACTCAACATCCGCTGCTGGACCGGCGCGGCCGCAGGCGCGGGCGAGGAAGTGCTCATATTGAGCCCGGATAACCCCGCAAGCGACGGCAGCGAGCGATGTGCGGGGTTCATAGACGATGGTGACGGGCTGGAACTGATATGAGAGGATGATAGCGTGGGGGACTGATACCTCCGTTGCTGCTGCTGTTGCGCGACTGCTGGCTGAGGCGAGGTTGAGCTGGGGAAACTCAGACCGGAGAAAGAATCGATCAACCCACTGAACGCGTCTCTGGGTTTCTGCTGTTGCTGCTGCTGCTGCTGCTGCGGCTGCATCCTCGGACTAGTCAAGGTATCGAAAAGTGACTGCGGCTGCGGCTGCGACTGCGATTGCGCCGAGTACGCAGGCGACGCAGCGCTCTGCTGCGGGGACACCATCGGCTGCGCCTGCGGCGTCGCGTAAAGCGACAGGATCGACTGCTTCAGATCCGGCCGGGACTGCGTCCCCGGCGCAGGCGAACCGGTCGCTGTGCGCGCGCCTCCATGCGCGCTGCTCGCGGCGGCAGACCCAGCGACACCAGAGATGGAAGAGGAGCTCAAGTTTATCCCATACAAAAACCAGACTACTCTCGTGAAGTCACCGAGGCTTCATCGAAATACTTCGTTCTCGTC
>JAGYIB010000112.1:0-15442 GCA_024244615.1 Ascosphaera pollenicola | reverse complement strand
CTTGGGTATCAGGGTCCTGGCAGTAGCCGACCTGCTTGGGGTCGTCGCAGCTGGCCCTCTGGAATCCGCCCTTGAGCTTATTGGGGCAAACTCTGTCGCCCTTGACTTTGTTGTAAAAATCTTGGAGGTACCCAGGGACAGCGATCTGAGCGGAGGCGGCTGCCGCAAGCAGCAAAGGAGCAAACATAGTCTTAGGGGCCATTTTTTATGGTGGAAAAGATGATGGAGTGTTCGGTCAAGTCTGGATTGCAGCTGGTCTGAATTGATATGGAGGAATGGCTGATGAGTTTGGTCGAGCTGAGAACAGCGATGGCTGCACGCCTTATATGCGAAGGAGCTCTGCAGCTAGCAGAGCTTCAATAACCCCATTGTCGAGTACATCACACAGCTGCCGCAAAGACCGTTGTAATGATGCGCGATTTTCCGGCCGTTCAATGGACTTGTGTTCACACTCCTGTGCAGAATATCCCTCACTCAATCGAGCGAACTTCACTCACAAGGTGAAAAGGGGCGATCAACTATATACGGATGTGTGTTTGAACATTCCGGAACTCTTGCCCTCCGATTTATCTTTGTGTGAATACCAGTGGAAGCGCGATTTAAAGTCAATTATCTCCTCAAGGAATATCGTTGCAAATGTATGGAGAGCTCCATTCCTGCTGTGCCGCTCACTTCAGGTGGTCCAATTGCATGCACTCGTGGTGGGTTCATTGCCGCCTTCTGGTTTTAGGGTGTTTCGGGGATGGTTCTGTCGATCCTTCATGGATTTCCTTCTAGCAGATCGATGTGGCCGGGCAAAGACTCATCCGCCTTAATTTTCACAGGAGGACAATTGTGCCGTTCGCATAGCAATGATGCCAAAACAGCAGACCCCGGGATACATGTTGGAAGTTGTCTTAAAGATGGACGAGAAGAGGGCAACGAAGGGAACTTGTAAAGCAGCACCGTTGTACGGATAGCTGCGCATCAATCGTAGATCGCTGAACGACTAAAGCGATGCCGTCTAGAAAAAGAAAAAAGTGAAGAGCCAACGGCCGCTGAAATGTGCGTGCTGTTGCACATCATGATCCAAGCGTGGTCGTGCTGGTTCATCTTGAAGCTTGCCGGCCGCGAGTGCACTGGAGCCTACACGGTACAGGAGGTACAGAATGCACTTCTGTCCCGGCCAGGCAATGAGTTGACCTCGGAGCGGTAACCGCTCTCTCCATCCCTCTCTCTGCCTCCGGAGCCTGAAGCTCGCCATGTTAAGTCACCCGGACTCTCCGCTATGCTTCAATCCCCAAAATACCTTCCGCCCCGCTGGCCTCCCTAGGCCGAAATCTAAGACTGCCGACATGGCGACAGATTGCCGGTCCTCCTCAGGTGCTGTGAATACTATATGAGAGACCTCCATCACGAAGCTCAATTCAACGCTGCGCAGCTCTGCCAACTGCAAAGATGGTCGTGCTCTTGGACTTGGATTTAGCGCTCATTCTCCAATATCCTTTGTTCCTAGCTCGTGTTCTAGTTTGCAAGCCTGCTGAGTCCCCAACTGCTTAAGTAGCTCAGACCCTGTAGTCTGTACTCCGTAGTCTTGTTCAATCCATCAATTGAAGCCATCTGAGTTCGCAGAATTCGCGGAGGTCGAGGTCCACGAGCCACGCTAGTCCTGATCCAGCCTAGCGCCGTGGCGTGTAGCCGGTTTCCTTTTCCGGCACCTCCGCGGAGTTTCCCGAGGCAGCGATTGACGGCGGAGAGACTGCACGACGGCGACGACGACGACGAGGTACTCTGTATTTTGATGCCAATTCACCACGGAGAGAGCGTGTGGAAGGCTGCCTCTCGTTGACACAGGAGATCTTGTCGTTCGGCGAGACCCAGGCCACCTCGGAACGTTATTTGTCGCCGCCGTTGAGTTTCTGCATGTCCCTTGTTCTCTGTCATACGATTTTTTTTCTTCTTCCCAGACCCATTCCCCGCATCTCGTGATAGCGCTCGCATACGACAAGCATCCAAGGCCCTTCGCATCAGTCACCTCGTCATTGGAAGCTGCATCGATCCCTGGAGGTGACACAGGCAGATAGACCGTTCCATAGGTTCGATTCTACATCAAGCTGCTGCTGCTCCTCCTCACTTTCATACCCGCTTGGGAAAAACAGAAACAAGAAAGAGAAAGGGAAGCTGTAGGAGGAACTCTCCTCATCAGTCGAGCGTACATCTGACAGCTAGCGTGAGGGACTCCATTGCCGGTTGGAGGAAACGATACTTTCCCGAGCATCCTCTTCTAGACTTATTTCTCCCATATTGTCCGTCACCAAAGCCTTGTCATAAGCCTACTGGCTCTCCGCTACATTCGAGATCAACGTCGCCATTCTTGCGCTGTGTCGTACCTTGGCTCGAGGTCAAGCATTCATTGTCACGGCTTGAGGCGGTTTGTGTCACCTCTAGTCTTGAGGTAGCTAGGAGGCATCACGACACTCATTTGATCGTCACACTCAGAAGGCCCAGCGTCTCACCTGTCTCGCCGTCTCCCACTCAATCCCAAACTGCTGCCACACTTATATCTTCTTCATTCACCATACATCTTCATCCCGCAAGCACATTGCAAAATGAAGTTCTTCGAGAACAATTTCTCCTACGACTACTCCTTCCCCGCCGTCTCCCTCGCCTACTTCCTACGGTACCCAAATCCATACAGCAGGCATGTCCTCACAACCGATGTCATCGATAGATATGTCGACCCCAAGACAGGACGGTTACACACTATGCGTCTGCATCTGAAAAAGAGCAAGATTCCAAAGGCAATGCTCAAGTTGCTCCCCTCGGGAATCGCGGGAAGAGAGGGCTCAGGCCAAAGCTTCATCCTTGAGACAAGCGTCGTTGACGTGAAGGAGGGTTGGATGAGGACGGAGAGCCGGAACATGGAATTCACTGGCATTTTGAGCGTGGTTGAAAAGCAAGATTTCCAGCGCATGTATGTGAAGAATGATAACTCTCCGGAAGCCGTGGAAGATGGGAAGAGCGGGATGACAGAATTCGTCTCGACCACACCATTCAATTGGGGTGAGACGGGCAAAGAATGCACAAATGTCAAGACAACCGTCACGTTCAATTCCAAAATCGGCCAGTCGATTCGCAAAAAGCTGTCCTCAGCCTCCGGCATCGGTTCTTCTTCATCGGAAGAGGAGCCACAACCAAAAAGATTCTCAATCTCCTCATGGTCAGCGTCCGGCCTTCAACGAACAATTGAGTTGATTGGCGTCCAACGGACTCGAAACGCTGTCCTCAGATCCAAACAAGGCATGGGCATTGTTCTTGAGAGACTGAGACAGGGTGGTATAGTGGGTGTCCTCGAAGGCATGAAGCAAGATCGTGAACTGGCCTTGCTAGGCGATGCTCCTGCCGGTGACATGGTCGCTGCGAAACCAGCAGGTGGCATGTGGGCGCGAGTCTGGTCAAGGGGCAACAATTACATCAGTGATGATGATGATTGAGCTGGTCTGTCATCGTCAAGGCGGCCTTCATTTCATATAGACATATGAGAATTGCACTGGCCATAAAAGAAAGGGAAAACGGAGTTCTCGTTCGATAAAAACTCGGTGACATACGCAGTAAAGTTATGGCTTTTCGTCATCTGACATAGTATCTTGCATTGAAGCGGCACATCTCACATTTTCACATATGTTCTCAACTCAACTCATCTGTGATTGCCCTTGTTTTTCTGGTTTCGCGTGTCTCGTTCCTAGCGTTGTTTTACATTGCTCGTCGCTTTTCTCAATATCATCATCAATCATGTTTATCATCTCTCCTCCTGTGGACTGCTTTTCTACCTGTTGAAAAGAGAAAAGACTGTTCTTCTTGTACTATAGCCTGAGCACACTTTCTCTTGTTCTCGTGTTTTTGATCTCGAAGATCGACGTGTACTCAAAGTGTTGATTTTCTTCGAGAGAAAATCAACAGGTCCATCACTCCTCAATATGCACAGCTGATCAATTACGGCGGTGTGTAGAAAGTCCAACGACCCACTGACATACAGATGCTTTCATTCAAATCTATCGTTCAAATAACTGCTGATTAACTGTCTCAGGAAGGCAGTAACTCAAAGCCAATTTCACTTCCCTCACTTCTTGCGTTGCAAGACCACAGAAACTGCACCCTCGAGAATTGTCCCCTCAGGAACATCTAGCTCCCAAATACCAGTATCCCCCTCAGCTCCAACCTCTTGATACCTCTGCAACAGATCATTACTCTCCTTCGGCTTGACCTCTGGCGCTACCGTTCCAACCGTGATATGCGGAACGACATTAGCGCATGGCCAGGTCGCTGATTCATTTGGTTCTGAGCTTTCGGAGTCATACGGCAGGATGCGGACCATGAAGCACATCAATCTGTCATCCCAGATGACTTTATCGAGTTGCACGCGGGCTTTGCCTAGGTTCGGGGTGTTATGATTGTCGTCAAGTTCGCTAGGGAGTTTTGACTTGTATATATCGATGTAGTGTTGCCAGATGTCAGGCTTGTCCGTCTTTGACGCGCGGTGGATAAGCGTGACATGGAACGTTGATTGAATGCGGTTACTGCTCCGCAGACGACGATATGTTCTGATTTGCTCAGGCGGTGTGAAAAGTGTGAAGAGTTTGTTAAGGAGGGATGTTATGTCGGATGATGGTACAGAGACGCTGAAGTATTCGAGCCTTTTGATGAGCTGCTCGGGCGTCTCCTTCTTTCTTTGAAAAGGTGCTGTGGAATGTTGATTGGACGGCTTTTGATCGGTCATCTTCATTTTCTTTGGGGCGTTCTTGCTACCGAAACTGAGTTCATGCTTCAAGTCGACGGCATAATCCTTGATTGCCTTATCGATGGCATCGTCTAGGTCAGAGGCAGAGGGCATATGCTCCTTCATGAGAGCAGGGAAGTGCTCGTGTAAGCTGGTAATAACCTTCTCCAAATTCTTGCGCGAGGAGAGTCTGGGATCGAGGTCGATGATATGGTCAAATCCATCATCGGGTTCTCTTTCTGGGTCCACGCCTTCAAAACGATTGAGAAATCCACTCATAATTCCTAAAATCGCCGATTCGTCTTTCTTGCTAGCTTGAATTGTCTGATGATTGTCGCCTCTTTCCAACACACGCGCAGCAGTCACTTGTCGGATCGAAGGCAGCAATTGGGCCTTTGGTTCATGAACGTAGTGCAAGGCGACGAACTTTGCCTGCGGTACTGTCTGTACAATGTCTTCAATTATTTGTTTCCTCTCTCTCCTTTGATGATTGTTTCGATCCGCAATTGTCACGGGATTTGTTGACATAGACTTGAGAACCTCATCAGCAAACTTCTGTGGCCGGCCCTTAGGTCCTTGAATATTATCGTTCTGAACATGGCCCCATCCAAAGAGATGGACAAGAGCATTGGCAAGTGTTGTCTTGCCACACCCCAGTGTTGCAACTGTTACCAATACAACATCCCCTTTGACCTTGTCGTTAGACTGGTCGCCTTCAGCTTCCTCCATAGCAATGATCTCTGCGCCGGTTGTGCCAACTTCTTTCAGGAAGTCATTCCGCAGACTGATGATACCGTGATTATGAGAATATTGGTTCGCAAGCTCTGGATCGGCCTGAAATCTTCGTCGAACGTACTGGATGTACCTTCGGGTAATGATCTCGTGCTTCTTGAATTTTGGCTCCTTCCTTGATAGCACAGCCCTGGTGCATTCTCTCCATTGGCGGTACATGAGATATGGCTCCTCAAATTTATATTTAAAGAACCAATCTTGATATGGCATGGATTCAGCGGCACGTTTCTGGCATCGGACGACAAAGCCTTCTGTCTCCTGTCCGTTCCAGGATCCCGTCTCTGCACATTTTTCAAGGAACTCCTTCACCTCTGGGAGTGTCTCCTTGATGATATACTGGGCTTTCTTGAAGCCCCACGCATCTGCGAACTGGTGAACCTTCTCGCCGCTCAAGGTCGCAAATGTAGGGAGGTTGTAGTTGATGCCATGTAGATAAACACCCGCAGTCTCAGGCGGATAAGCAAGGACGTGTTCTTCAAAGCTATCGTCGCAAAGTTCTCCCACTGCCGTAACATTCATTTGGCGAAGAGCCTTCGCTAGATCCTGTGTCGTTCTCCCTACTGACTCGACATGCTTCTTAATCCATCGCTCGCCAACCTCTGCGTGGGTGGCTTCTGAGGAGTCTTGCTTGGAGCCCGTCGAATTCTTGCTGCAGACAAGTAGCGTCCCATCCTCAAGACCAGACATGAAGACGATACAGCCATTCTCTTTATTGCTCAATTCGTAAGGGCCTTTTGTTTTGTTCTCGATATTCCTCCATTGCGTATCGTTGATCTCATCGATACTGAAAAACTTGTCATATCCCCGCGCCACAATCTCGTAATGGCCCTTGCTGTTCTTTGCCGTGAAGAGGCCGCGGGCGTACGTCGGCATTCCTGACCTTTTAAAGTCCCATTCCTGAAATTTCCAAGACTGCAGCTCAGGAATGTTTTCACGATCGAACTTGGTTCCCCGGCACGAAAAAAGGCCGGCTTTTGATTTTTTTCTCTGTTCTCCTTCTTTGAGCTGTTTCACGAGCTGATTGACGACGTATGAATCCTGATCGCGCCGCTGGATGTCGCCCATTTTGGAGAATGAGTATGACCGAAAGTTGTCAAAGGGAATTGTGTATGATTTTTCTGCGATTCGGTGTCCGTCGTATAAGTGTGGACCTCTATGACTTTGGTCTCTATTGACCTGCTGAGCAAAGTTTCGAATGCCCTAAGAGCGGATAGCAGAAAGATATATTGAGTGATTGCAAAGACGAGGACACCGTACCATATACGTGAAATATATATAAGCGACTCGCTGTGCACCAGTTCTGACCAACAATTGCTCATGATATGTATTCATGAAGCTTGATGTCAGAACACCTTGTCGCTGCGGGCAGTAGCAGTGGCAGAATGCGTACTCCATCTCCGCGGAGAAGAGATCAGATAAGATCTCAAGAAAAATTGCTGAGACGACAGGAACGACAAACATCAACGACAAGGTTGCACCGTTACTCATACATCATCATCATCACCATCACTTACACGAATACTCATCTTTCTCAATCTCGCCACTCATCTCATCCGCACCATGTCACAACAGAACATCTACATCCTAGCATCAGACAATTCGCCAGCTCTGCTCGAACAGCTGAGGAAAAATCCACAACTAGCTCATTCCCAAGACGAGCATGGCTATTCTCTCTTACACGCTGCTGCCTCCTGGGGTCATATTGACCTTCTTCGCAGTCTAGTCCGCGAGCTCAACGTCAATATCAACATGACAGACAAAGATGGAGACACTTGTTTATTCACTGCAGAGTCCCTCAAAGTCGCAAAATGCCTTGTTGAAGAGCTAGGCATTGACAAGAATATCAAGAACGGCGAAGGGCTCACTGCTGCTGAGGCCATCATGAATGATGGATTCGGCGATGTTGCGGTATATTTGATGGGTGGAGAGGCACCCGCTAATCCGACGCTTAATGGCAATTCGGATGGAGAGCTACCATCAAATGTACAGATCAACTTCAACATAGTGCCTGAGCAGTCGCTTGGTGAGGGAGAGCCAGATCCAGAACTGAGAAGGAAGATCGAGGAGTTGGCGTCGAAAGATATGTTCAATACCCCTGAGGGTCAGGCTGAACTACGATCACTGGTGCGAGAGGCGCTGGGAAAGGTCGATTCCGGGAACGAAGAACGAAACGTGAAGAGACGGGAGGAGTGAGCAACGAACCATCTGCAACTATGTCGTGAAACGCATCTGGCGTATGGCTTACTTAACGTTTACGCGTTTCCCTGGTTCTTGAAAATTGAACCGCTAGGTGATGATGTCTTTGCCCGACTTGATTTTGGGCAATTACTGAGCGCAGCAAGGCGTAAAGCGGAGGGCCACGACTGCAGTGACTCTCATTCTGTCAATTTCGGCAGCCCACCGCAGGAGCAACGTCCTTTGCTACGTCGCTATGCTGCAGGATACATGTACAGTATCTACACATCGATTCTTCATCGTCATCACAATCACAATCACAATCACGAGAACAAAGAACGAAAATGATGATGGATGATCCTATTCGTGAGGTTCTCATGCTTCAGAGAACGGAGAGCAGAGGCCGTCTGTTATATACATTGCAATCTGCATTTGATACAGAGCTTCTCATCAGACCAAACAGCTCAGCACGGTGACAGCGAATACGTCTTAGCCCTATGCGTTGCTCCCCTAATCCATTCATCCATGTAGCCCCTGAAAGCAAGCCTCACAGATGCTTTTCCTTCTCGGCCTGCTCCTTTGCAGCATCCTCCATGACAGATAGTTTCCGCATTTTCCCCTGAGCATCTTGCGTATGCAGCTTGTCCTGCAATTCGGCCAGCCTATTTGTTTTCGCTTGTGCATCAGCCATTGCCTGCGTTGCGTCTTGCAGTGTGGTGGAATATTTCCTGACGGTAGCCGTGTTTGCAGGTGTCCCCGTGGCTGATGGATCGTCGATTTCGGTTAACGACCTCTGCCTTGGACGTCGTGCTGCTGGAAACGCTGATGATGGGACAGGCCCGTTGCCATTGTAGGGTCGGGCTGCGAGGATCTCGTCTAGGGGGGGACGTTCCTCTTCGAAGGAGTTGCGTGGGGAATCTTCTGGCATGGTGCTGATGATGATGATGATGATGCTGATGCTGTTGTTCTGAATGAAATGACTTTATGCAATTCGGTTTCGATGTAGACTGATGAACTTGATGATCGCGTCGTAGATAATTTAGTGTCGCTGATATGAAATGATTGATGACTTGGTAGAGATAGCAAGGTTTATGATAAATTTATTTGCTTGATTACCGTCATCGCGATGTCTGCGAAATTGCCGCTCTAGTTATACTACAGGAAGCTATACTCTAACGGGTTGCTCTGTCAGTTCGCCACCCTCGGCACCCAGTAGAAATGGTTTACCAAACTCGAACTACCTTCCATGACAATCCTCTACCAGCGTCGGGGTTAAGTATATCCATTATAGAAATGATCTCTCTTGAGACGAATCAGCTTCTCGGGGACAGTTTGGGTCGGTGGTTTCAGTGTGTGTAGCTGTCCCGGCTTCGACGAGTCTAACTCTTTTGGGGCTGTATCAATCAAGTGCTTGTTGGAGAGAATGGATCGATACAATGTACCCATAAAATCACTCATTGTCGCTCTCTGCTTCAGTAAGCGCCTGGGGATCAGGGAAAGTTTCTGGACAACAAACAAGGCGAGAGGAATATACGACGGGTGATATAGAAGAACAGCACCCAAAGGCCGAAGACAATTTTGAGAGGGATGCGATGGCCAGAGATCAGTGCAGCAACCTGGATTATGGGCATAGCAAAGAAAAGCCGAAGAAACACATCCACCCGGTACTTGACGGTTTCGTTCAGCAGGCCTTCCTCTTCTGGTGACAATTGAGGGAGATGGTCCGGTAGAGCATATCCCTTCAGTCCAGGTAACTTGGCGAGGTACGCCATGTCTATGTCATAGAACCTCTTGTAAAAGATAGGAAGATCTGTGATGCTTTCTCTAAACGGTTGAAAAGAAAGGTAGAACTGATAGGCATCGTCATGACTTTATGGAGATCCAATCCAGTTGGACCAGCCAGAAATGAAGAGATGACATTGCTCAGGTGCCTAGGAGTCCAAGAGGCCTGGTCCATCTGGGCTCAGTTGTTCCAAGAGGTATGATTCAACGCGGGATGTAAGAGACTGCTGCAGGAATGAGGCAGTCTTTGAGCTTCTTCGACGATATCAGGCGAGCCACTCCAAGCAGAACATGAACTGCTCAAGTAAGGAAAGCCCTCTTGGAAGATTTGTTTTGAGAAATGAAGTGTTCCATTGTAGTGGATGAGCGTTGATGCATAGCAGAACATAGCATAGCAGTCTCTATAGACAGCTCGACGCCTTCCTTCAAGGTTATTCCATTCAGAAAGTTCAGTCAACAAGCGCCGTAGAAGCGTGTCTAGCACTTCTATGGCTTATTCATCTAATGACCACTCAAGGCAGTCATTGGAATGCTTGTTCCCGTCATCGGCCACGGTGTATGTATGGCGTTGTTGATGAGCTTATTCTCGGCGGCGAGCCTTGCCTGTGCCACACTCAACCACACCCACCAAACTCACCGTCACCGCTCACCCTCGCGGGCACCTCGCGCTCATCCTCCATCCAACCAGAGCGCCCGGCACGTCTTGGCGGATAATCCGGACTACCAGCAACGACGAACATCGCCTACACGACCTATTCTGCCAGATAACGACGATTATTGGCGCTTTTACGCTCTAAAAAGTTGCCAGATCGATTTCTCAGATCCTGGTCATCGTTATGGTCGCCAGAGATGCTTCGAAAGAGGCCTCTGGCAGCCCGGACCCGGTCGATAAGGGTTACGCCACACTCGCGACGCTCAGGTGAGTTTTGGGTTGACAAAATGAATATTCACGCCCCATATCGATTCAAAACGATGGCAGCTATCTTATATGAGCCCGTACTGACCATTTTGCTTCTTAGAATTGGCGTCAAGGCCTGGGTGAAGAAGGTCAGTCGCTCACCATTGTCTGCCGTCGCGTTTTCCTGCTCTGCCGCCCTGCGCCACGCCACGCTGGCCAGATCCGATATCACGTGATACTGACTTTGCTTTCTTACTAGAATGAGGAATTTAGAAGAGCAGAGATATTGTCTGTGAGGCAACGAAAGGATGGATTGAGCTTCTAGTCAGTTGTAGCGATCTTGGTTATGCTGGCAAGTCATGACTGACGATACCACAGCGTCCATTATGTCGACTTCAATAAGCGTCTAGATGGTAAGTCACCGCATTATCGACTCAAGACTCATCATGACTGACGTCAAACAGAATGGGTAGCTGCAGACAGGTTAGATCTCAGCAGAGAAGTGGAATGGCCTCAGCCAGATAAAGCAGATAAAAAGAAGGCCGGCGGTGCAGCCGGCAAGAAGAACAAACGTGTGCGAGCTGAGTCGGATCTTCAGACAGCTCGTGGTCAGAATGTGAACAAGAAGCCATCAAAAGCCGCCGCCGCCGCTGCTAAGGCTGGCGGAAAAGAGAATGATGCTGCTTCTCTCTTGGGGAGCTCAGCAGTCTCGACCCCTGCGTCAGAGAAGGATATTACCATGGCTGATGCAGATGAAAGCACGGTGCAGAAGAAAATAGACAAAGAAGGGGAATTCACCGCGATCGATCGGCAAGAGGAAATCGAAAAGTTGAGGACAGGTGGAAGTATGACGCAAAATCCTACTGAGGTCCATCGAGTTCGAAATTTGAACAAGGTCCTGATGGGAAAGTATGAGATTGAGCCGTGGTATTTTTCGCCTTACCCGGCATCGTTCTCAGATGCGGACGTCGTATACATCGACGAGTTCTGCTTGAGTTACTATGATGACTACAAGTCGTATGAAAGGCATAGATCGAAATGCACATTGATGCATCCGCCCGGCAATGAGATATATCGGGACGAGAACGTCTCGTTCTTTGAGGTTGACGGACGACGACAGAGGACATGGTGTCGAAATCTCTGTTTACTGTCGAAATTGTTTTTGGACCACAAAACACTCTACTACGACGTTGACCCTTTCTTGTTTTACTGCATGTGTTCGCGAGATGAGTATGGTTGTCATCTCCTGGGCTACTTCTCCAAAGAAAAAGAATCTGCAGAAGGATATAACGTTGCGTGTATTTTGACCATGCCACAATATCAGCGGAAGGGTTATGGTCGATTACTTATCGCATTCAGTTACGAACTCAGCAAAAGGGAGGGGAAACTTGGATCTCCAGAAAAGCCACTGTCAGATTTGGGATTGGTCAGTTATCGACAGTACTGGACAGAGACGTTGGTGGAGTTACTGATGGAACCCGGTCGGGAGACCATCAGTGAAAGTGAGTTGGCGAATTTGAGCGCGATGACGGAGAAGGATGTTCATGAGACGCTGGTCGTCTTGAACTTGTTGAGGTACAATGTAAGTGCAACACTTTCTTCTGTCAGGTATCATTCGTCTGCTAACAATTTGATGCAGAGAGGCAACTGGGTAATAATCCTGACAGACGCCATTGTCGAGCAACATCAGCAACGAATAGAGAAGCAAAGGATCAAGGGAGCCAGGAGAATTGATCCTACGAAACTGCAATGGAAACCTCCTGTCTTCTCCGCAGCCAACAGGACTTGGAATTGGTGATTGCGGACAGTTGGATGTGTCAAGAGGAGTTCCCTCCTTCTATGTCCGGATTTCTGTTTCTTTCCCCGGTCTTTACTCTATACTTCATTTGCTCGGTGTTGGAAGGTCTGTTTTGATATCCCCATTTCTCCCCTCACAATCTGTGATTCATCCAATTTACAATGATACCTCATGTTTTTTTTTTTTTTTTTTTTTTCACCATTTGACCGTTTCATGTCCTGAGTGTATGCTTGTCGATGGATTCAGGGGTAGATGATCCAGGAGATCGCGAATACCGCGCGCAGGGGGAAGCCTATTTCTCTCGGCGAATCAGCGTTCACCCGCACTTGCTTATCCGCAAGTGTCAAGATGCACCTCGATTCAATAGGAATACTTTATCGAGTTCAATTGGCGTAGCAGATGCAGAAAGCGAACGGAAAAGCGAATGCATCCAAGGTGATCCAATGAAACTGGCAAAAATGACCGCTTGTTGCAAATGAAAGAAAAAACTCATGTGATGTATGTACACACTCCAAACTATGCAATCGAACCACCCCCTCCTTCCACTTGATACCCTTAATTAACCTCACCAACCCTGATTTTCATCATGTCACCTCCTTATTTGGTCTTGATATACTTCAACTTCTTCGGCTCATGCACGTAATTTGCCGCATAGCTCTTGACCTCGAACTTCTTCTCATGTGGCTCCTGAACGAAGTACTCGTAGCCCTGCTTCTCCGCGAACGCAATCGCGTCTTCCTTGCTCTTGAAATAGATATGCGTTCCCTGCATCTCATCTGCAGACGATTGCCAACCCATCAAGGGGTTTTCCCAGCGGTGGCCCTTTTGGAGGATATCCCAGTCCATGCGCCAGGGGTTAGCATGAACCCAGTCGCCGGATTGGGACGCGGCTTTAGCGGGCTTGTAGATCCTGTGTGAGCGAGGGAGGGAGTGTTAGATATATGAGAGAAGGACAAGCTAGAGAAACGTGCGTGTGACATGGCGTACCTGACTGTTCTGGCCTGAAGGTCGACAGGGGCTCCTGAGAGGACGGCAGCGGGAAGGGAACCGCCTTCAGAGCCGTCGAGAACACGCTTGGGGACGGGGGAGAATGTGCTAATTGGACGAGGAATTCCGTTAGCCGTGATGAACCATTGCAAAAACCCAGAATTCGCGAGACTGCAAGTAAAGGCGTCCGTCTGGAACGCGAAACATGTTCGTCCCGCCAAACATGCAAGTGGAATCGACGAAGGTGCTCACGATGTGCCATGATCAACAGTAGCATGGTAATCCGGGGTATTATGAATCAAATCGCCCTTCGTCTGGGGCAAGTGCGAGCTCTGCTTGTACGTCTTGGTCGCAATGGACTTTTCATTCTCAGCCTGGATGACAGAACTGTCGCCGTTTCTGAGAGCTGTCTGGTTGAAGTAGCGCAGGCCGGCTGTTGCAGTCGCAGCAGTGGCGGACGGCTTGACGGAGGATGTAGCGCGCAGGGCGGCGCGGGAGAAGAGGAAAAGCGACATGATGTAGTGCGTGTGGTTACAATTGACAGGCTCACACGTCAGTATACCAGTATCTCGATGTCGTCGTCGTTCTTGTCGTCGTCGCCATCGTCGTCTTCCCCCGTCCCTGGCGATGTCCGTCTTCGCCGCGGAGTTCAGAGCGAACAGCCGATCTCCCGATGTGGTTAGCGCCGGCTGATGGTTTCTGCCGGGCGCTTCCAGTCGAGGGAGTCAAGACGACCAAGACAGACCGTCGGAGGAAGCGCAAGAAGAGGCATCCACGAACTTCCATTGCGGCGGTGATACACAAGGACAGAACAGGTGTGGCAGCGTCGTCTTCCTCTAGTTGACGCATTGAATGGCTGGCTGACCTCTGGCGATCGCGGCCGGTGTACGATTCGATTGAGTTACAGATCACGTCTCTACCCGTTCACTCTTCGTTTACAATCTCAAGATGGTTTCTACTTTGATTCCTCCTAAGGTGAGTGCTGCCTTTCTTTTGTCTTAATGATCAAGTATGCCAATTGCTGATTCGAAACGCGTTTGCTTGCTGCAGGTCGCCTCGCCTTCTGTACGTTGAGATCTCCCTGCTGTGCAATTAGTCAAACACCGAGATGCGATTAGAGAGACGAAGAAATAAAGAGAGGAGTCCAATTGCGCGATTGAACAAAAGAACATCACTTGGCAAAACGGCTTCCGCTCGTCTCGAATACAGCATATGAAGTCGTCAATTGCGGCCGCTTTTCCACCCCGCGTGCATCAATTGAAAGGAGCTCCCGCTAGTCAATTGGACAGCACACTATGAAGGAAGACCACCACTAACTAAAAACTCTCTCTCTTTCACTTACAGGGCCTCGGTGCCGCCAAGGATGCCGCCAGAATGGAGCGCATTGTCAACTTCTACTCTGCCCTCCCTAAGGGCCGTGCTCCTGAGCCTCGTCCCGTTGGATCGTTCGCCAGATACCAGGCGAGATACTTTGGCAACAAGCCATCTGCCATGCGTAAGTGATGACTGCATTGAATCTGGACGAAAGAAAAAGGAGTAAGAAACCAGGGGAAGCTGAGCGCTAACATCACAATCATAGCCCTTGTCCACATCATTGGCGGCATCATGGTCTTCGGCTACGGCATGGAGTACTACAGACATCTCCGTATGTACCGCCGAGGCTTGCAGAGTGACGAGTTCCGTGTAATGCTGACTGAAACACTGCAGGCCACCACAAGAACAACGCTCACTAGACTAGGATAGCGAGTGGAGTAGGATACTAGAGGAGATGAAAGTGAAGCTTGTCTTGTCAATGAAAGAGTGTATCCTCCATTGTATATACCCCGAGGTCTTCGAGCTTCTCTCAGGTCGTCCTCGTCCTCTCCTCGTCTCCGTCTCAATTCCCTATTGATGCCCGAGGCCGTTATATTGCCTCCCCCCTCTAACCCATTTTGTCGAATCTTGTCTTGGCATGTTCTGTTTGCTGTATTTGCCTTGTATTGACGTTGTAAAGTATCTGTTTTGCACTGTTTTCGCCTGTAACACCACCGTATTGCTGCCCTATACTTCGCTGCCACCTGAACATGAACCTCAGACAGCCACAGTCAGTCGCCGCGCAGAGTCTCTTATACGTATAGCTAGGGAGAAGTGAGAGTGAGTGAGAGTGAGTGAGAGAGTGAGAGAGAGAGAGAGAGAGAGCGTCAGTCAGTCCTCTGGAGAAACCAGAGATAGAGCGTCCGTCATCTCCTGCTGGCCGCTGCGAAGTACGGAGACT
>JAGYIB010000111.1:0-15584 GCA_024244615.1 Ascosphaera pollenicola | reverse complement strand
ACCTCCTCAACCCTGACATCCAACTGTCCCGCTGCATACTGCTCTCTCGTGTCCGGATCCAGATACTGCTGCACCTGCGCCATCCTCGAATACGCCTCCGCGCAGAACCGCAGCTGGATCTTCACCAGCGCTTCGAACGAAGGGTCCAAGTATGGGACGCGCAGGTTGATCAGCTGCGGTAACTCCTGCTGCAGCTGCTCGTTCAACTTCTCGTATGCCTCGTGCGCGGCTTCGCACTCCTTCTCCATGCGAGGCAACTTTGATGGATCCTTGTCGGGCTTCTCGACGAGGCGCTTGACTTTTGCGCGGACATTGTCGTAGTCGAGGAGGCGGTGATTGCGCTTCTTGATGCATTCGTTTATATCGGGGAAGTAGGCGCAGAAGCGGGATATTGGGTCAAGAACGCATTCTCTGTGAAAGCAAACAACGTATATGCATCAGAAGGGTTCAGGTGTGTGTGTGTGTGTGTGTGTGTGTGGTGTGAGGGAGGAGGCTCACCTGTACGGTCCATCGAGGGCTTTGATTGTCTCCGCATCCAAATCCTCGACGGCTTGCTTGTAACTCCGCCCAACACCATCAGTAGCGCCGGCCTCGCCGTAGAAAGCATCGATGGTCTCTGCGATGCGCATTTGAGAGGCGGTCATGGCTGTACGTCCAGTTAGTGAGTGATAGCGGTTCCCCCAAAGTATGGTCGAGTGCGCTCACCTCTCAAGGAGTCAAGATATCCCTTTGCTTCCTTCTGGAGACGGTTTGCGGCGGCTTCCATGGTGCGGTATCGTCGTTCTTCAATTTCATAGTCGCGGTCTGTAGTGCGCTCGACGTGGCCTGGTCGTGAAAGAAGAGAGAGAGAGATGTCAGCGGAGGAAGGAGGAAGTTGACAGACACAGAGACAGAACACAGCGAAAGCAAGAAGTGCATACCAGCTTTCATCATAACGGACGTCGAGGCCCGCTCGATGCTTTTCTTGAAACCTGCAAACGACATGTTGCGATTAGTTCAAGGGACCAAGACCAAGGATGTGAGTTGAGTGGTCTCTGGCTGCTTGGTCTGCTGCTGGCGGTTGTTCTCCGCTCTCTTTGCGCTTGCTGGTGAGACGAAATATAGAAGAACGATGGTAATGACAGGGAAGGTCGATGATAACGGTTCCAGATGAACATTCCCCGAACCAAAGAGCGGAGAGAAGAAGCAGCGTCGAAAACTGGGCGAATGACTCGGGGTTGGTGTGGATGTTGCGCAGGTCAGACGTCAGACGGCAGAGCGGCAGCAAAGAAGCAGCCACAGCCAGACAACCAGACAACCAAAGAAGAGGTGGTGGAAGGAGGACGTACCGGCCCACGACATGATTGCGGTTGCAGCGGTGGCTCAGTCCGAGTCGGAATGTCTTGCCTTGAAGAGGTGTGTGAAGTGCTGTGATGTAAGAGAGAGGAGCTGTGGAGTGGACAAGCGGAAGACGAGGACGAACACGACAAGCACGACCAGCACGACCAGCACGACCCGCACGACAAGCACATGGAACCAGCAACCAGACGACGTCTACCCCGTAACCGTATCGCAGCATCCGTAGTCCGTCTAGAAGCAGAAGAATGTGATGATGATGAGAATAATAATGAATATAATATCCGTTTGCTTCCAACATCTTCCAGTCAATCCGATATTTCCTCTCTCCTCTTTTCTTTTCTCCTCTTCTTCTCCTCGTCGCATCGCATTAACTTGCTGCACCATTGACTTGACTTACTGCTGCTGCTGCATCGCATCACCATGAGCACTATCTTCAGGCCTAACAGCGTTGTCGGCTACGAACCCTACTGGGGTGAGCCTACCTCGCACATGAAGTTCGTGCATCTCCCCTCGGCTTAACCGCTGAATTACCTTATCGCATACTGATCCTTGTCCAGCTTCTGTGAGAATGTATGTCTGCATTCCATCGCATCTGTCAGTCGCTTGTCCGTCAGTCAGTCTCGGCTGACACAGCTTCTGCACTCAGGACTATGAATTTTCCCCTTACTTCGGCGAATTCATCAATACCGTGACGAGTTTCGCATACGGTATGTCCTACTCTGTGCGCTGCACGAAATGGCTCTGCTTTTTCGGCCTTCTTGGGTGCTAAAATCATGCTAAGCCCGCTGCAAATAGTCGCCTTTGGCGCATACCCTCTTTTCAGACAATGGGGAGCTGGAAGCAAGTCCAGCTGGCATCACAGCCTCTCGTACATCTCCCTCATTATCGTCGGCATTGGATCGGCTCTGTTCCATATGACCATGAAGTATGAGCTCCAATTGGGTATGTTAATTGCACTCCGTACCTTTCTGCAATTGAATGAATGCTAAGTTTTCCAATCAAGTCGATGATCTGTCCATGCTCTTGGGCGCTTCCACTATGCTCCATCTTGTGCTCACTCTTGACGACTCCTGGCAGAAGAAACTTTACGTCTTCGTGGGAATTTTCACTGCACTATCTGCTTCCGTCTGGGCCCATGTCTACACGGGTGATTCGACCTTGCACCAGATTGTTTTTGGATCAATGGTTTTCACAACTGGCTACAAGCTCGTGAAGCTGAACAAGATGCACATCAAAGACAGCCAGTTGCAACAGAAGCTTCTTGATCTTATGACCTTCGCGATCTGTGTGCTGACTGTGGCATACATCACTTGGTGCTTCGATACCATCATCTGCGATGCTCTCAGGAGAAATCGGGCTTACCTCGGTCTCCCTTGGGCTTGGCTCCTGGAACTACACGGATGGTAAGCACGAACACCTTCAGGTCGAGCGTGGAGTTGTGGAGCTGCTTGCTAATTCCAGTGAATCCGTAGGTGGCACCTCCTTACCGCACTAGGCGTGTATATCGCGATGGTGGAGGCCGAATATCTCTACGCAGTGAATCGTGGTATGACGGCTGATCCAGAGATCAGCTATATCAGAATCCTCATGGGCCCTAATTCCAGATCCAACCATTCCAAAAAGGAGTAGTTCCGATTGACGAGGCTCAGTCCCGTCAGCATCTCCCGTTTGCAGTTCGGAGGAGACATCGTATATCAATACCCAATATGCTTCGCGCCCATGAATGATTTGGGGGATGACCCCCTTTCCGGGATCTTCGGTGTCGGTCACCTGGAGGAGGTCGCCACAGGGCAATGGCTTGAGGTCTTTTGATATCAAATGTTAGGATTCCTCTGCAAGCAAATTTCTATATAGAATTTAAGAATTTGTCGCCAAGTGACAGCTTTGTAAGCGCATTAGCGACGGCAATGCTCAAACGACTACGAGGCATGTCGGCGTTCCAACCATAGAACCATCTTCAGCACCTCAAACTATCCGTCGGTCCGCAAGCGACAACACTTGCAAAGGACGTTTGCCGAATGAATCTATTCTGTGCGCGGCATCAAATTCCGAAAATAATCCTGTGAAGGTTAAGCTGCGGATTGATCGTTCTATTAGAGATTTTCGCCCGGCCGCACTTGGCAGCTACCAGAACCTTCAATACAGACATGATAACGAAAACTCACATCGGGGATCATGATCGCCTGCACATATGCCTGTAGCGGAACATGCACGTCTCGAAAACAATAGAATTAACGAGCTCACAGCAGCGAACAGCTTAGCACAGCTTCATATATCGAATTAACCGACCGAAGCACCAGCCGCCCCGCAATGCGACTGACAGCTCATCCGCTAGAGAGGCCAGGGTGCAGCAAAGCTCCATTCTGAAGGATCTTAGCGCAGCGCATGGCTGTGGCTGGAGATCGCTCGTCAGATCGCATCGCAAGAGATCTGGATCGGCAATCGGCCGTTGCATGGCTTTGGTGTTTGGTGTCAGAGCTACTGTTGTGCAAGAAGAAAGTGGCCATATTGCCAGAAGTCTTGCCTCTTTCTTCCTATGTCCTGACTGCATATCACGCCTGGGCTCGGACACATGCAGAGGAACGACTCCTACAACGTCAACGACAAATCTGTCAAGTGTCCGTGAAGGATACTGTGGGATTCAAGTCCAGCAACATCAAGGAAAATGAAACCAATTCATTGCTGCCTGCCACGCCACTCACACATTCTCTGTTTACGAGGGTGTAGAGCATCATCGGTCAAGTGTACTGCATATGAACTTTTATTTCCTCGATGAATCAACGACGATCGACTCATTGAAGGATGCCACTGGCATAGTTGGTGACTGAAGCTTGACCATGTTCATGATTGACGTGAACGATATCTCGACGACTCTCCTGTCTCAGGAGTCGTCTTGATTCTCGTCATCGCGCTGTCAACGTTCCCCCTTGCGTCGTGTCTTCCGTCATCTCCACCCCCAACGAATGCTCTGCTGCCCACTCCTTCGTCTCACGCAAAAGTTGCGTTTCTCCCTCGCCGCGAGGGAACCACCACCTGGTGACCTCTGGATCGCTCCAACGTGCTGATAAATGCTCTTTTAATGGTTGCGAGAATATGTACCTGGATGACAAAGCGTCAGCAGCAATTGACTATGACCACCCGCCGGAGAGACTCACCCTTGAGATTCTGCCATTGCCATCATCTTCCTGCTCCATGCCACATTGAGCATGTCAACAGGAAGAAACGTCACGCATATGGTCAGTGATCGCTGGAGTGACTGCAGCCCATCTTCTGGTTGTTCTGAACAGCGGCAGATTGTCTCAATGTTCTGACGAAGTTCCAGTGCCAGACTTGTGGGCTCGTTTCGGCCTTGAAGCTGCAACACGTTTCCGGTATGGTGTTGGTACAACAAGTTGATCCCTTTGAGCCCAATCCTGAACCTGGTGATCTCGATAAACAGAGGGTCGGCAGTGCCTGTACCGCCGCCCGGTCCCACACCAGGTATCGTTTCCGATAATGCTGCACCAGAAGCTTGCGATTCGACTGTCTCGCTTAACATATAATCAATCTCTCTCATACAAGCTTGCACCTGGACCTCTGTCTCGTGGATCATCGCAATGCGGTCGAAATCCGGGGCTGGAACTGAGTCCTGCATCGTCTGGCTGATCAACGTTGCCATGCTCCTGCCAATCCCTCGAAATAGAAATTCGCAGAGCATCCATTTTTTCCTCAGACATGCCGGGTCACTTTGGATGCTTTTTCTTATCGACACTTCCATTGAATCATACCATTCTTTTTCAAGAAGTGGCCCCTTCCCTAGTATATTTGCCGCTTCAACATCAATTCGGGTTACCCAGAAGAAGATGGTCTGATGCAAGTTATCCCGTGTCATCTCCTCGGGTCTATATAGGCTCTTGATCATGCTACAGGCCGCCTTAAGGTGCACCATAAGGTTCACCCAATCGCCAAGATATTCCTAGGCAATGTCAGCAATTTGATCATTCTTTCGGTCTTCACTGGCCCCCTTTACGCCCCTGGGAAACCATTTACCTCAAATGTTGCCAACTGCATGACTGTCAACAGCATGGCATCGCTATGGTCCTCGCTGTTTTGCAATGAAGCCAACAAGCCCGTCAACGAGCTTTGATAATAGTGGAGAAACGTATAGAGTTTCCCGTCAGGCTGTTTGAAGGAGTATATATAGGAAGCAAAGGCAAGGACAGCATGCAAGAGTGGCGTATAGTTGCATGCTCGCCGAAGCAAGTCATTGTGCAAGAACGATTGTGCTTCGGGCCCCATGAAATAATGTTCTGGTCTCACCTGTGTCAGGTAGAAATTCAGGAACAGCCGATCATCATCAGTGAGCATAGGCGATATGGCGGCAATGATGATACCGATGTGGCGACTGGAAGGTGCCGAAGCCCTGCTACCATCATTTGAAGTGAAGATGCTATCCCCATTCAACTGGGATATGCCACCCGAGGGGGATGAACTGCGGGCCCCATCAAGATCCGAGCTTGGTTCCCAATGACGCCGATTAGAGACGTTGCTGCTCGATCTCTTGAGAGTTGTCCAAAAGTCGCCAATCTGAGTCGGATCTGCACGCGCGTCGTCATCTTTGAGGCCCCGCTCATTGGTTGTGATGTCGGAAACGTCCCCCTTTGGCGACTCACACTTCGCTGTTTTCACAGAGCATTGTTTGTCGTTTGATTTAAGGCTGGCACGGCTGGATTGTTTCTTGACTTGGGGCGGTGGATAAACGCACTCGCGTTTACCTTTCCAACATCCTGGCCATTGTGGTCAGCGATTTACCTGAAAGTCCATGGATGGATGCTGGAGTATCTCAGTCGATAGAAAGATTGCCTTCATGGAAGGAAGGTTCCCTCGTTTTCAACCTCTCAATGTTAATTTGACTGCTGAGTTCGATGATATCTGCAAGGGACTTACGTTCACACGTCGGCCTTCTCTCATCACACTTGGTCCATCATTGTCAGCGAAGATGTCATTGAGCATGGTATGTTGGCCTGGGCTGACGTACCTTTACTCGTCGAGAACGACAGGTAAAGCATCCACTCCGTGTTCTTCTATGTTTCTTCTGCTCCGTCGTCTCTGGTAATGACGGTGTCTTTGGACAGCCGAATGAGGCCGACGTTGGGCTTGCTGACGATTGGTGATCATGGCCATGTCTGCCAATCCCTGTTGCATCGGCGGGGACCAACAGGGGATCGAAAGCGTTTTGCTGAGGATCGAAGATGCTCTGATGAGATTGCGAGGACGGAGGAGGGAGGCATGGCTCAGATCCACTAACCCGAGACCTGTCGTCCCGAGAAGAGGCGCTAGGGAGGCAAGAACCCATGCTGGCAATTGACACCAGTGGCCCTGCATCTGTTCTCACAGGATTAGGGAGAAATCAATAAAAGCTGGAGAACATCAAACAGAAGCATAGATCGCCCGATTAGGCCAGGGGCAGGGCATTGAAAAGAGAAAGAAGACAAGAAGGAAGTGGGGAACATGAGGATGGGAATAAATCGGACTGCAGACGAGGGGAGATATTACCAATTGGGCGCGAAGTTTCCCACCCAGGAATGCGATGTCGATTGGTCCAGCCCTTGGGACATGGACATGGCATACCGTTTACCTTAAGAAGCTTACTGCACCAAAGTTGGTATTGAAATCGAAGTACAATGGGAAGTGTGAGGTCAGACACACACCACCAAGCGACAAATCTTGATTACTCAACTTCCTGCTAATGCCACATGGCCAGTTGCCGAATGAGGATTTGCTCGTCCTCGCCCACCAGCGATCTAACCCAGTGATCCATCGGAAACCTGACGATGTTGGTTGTCACGACATTGGAGTTTTCGAAATGGACACGAATCGCCGAATCAAGGAAGGCCTTGCCGGCCGGGCGAAAGTCTCTGCCGATTCTCGTAAACACTCGGTGGTCCAGGCCGAGCAGCAAATTGATCCCACCAGCCTACCACGATGAGCGAAGAACAGAAGAGAACAAGATGTTCACGATGAGGACGTCATTCCCGACAGAACCAACGGCCCGTTAGTCATGGTACCAGCAATCAGACCAACTTCATCATCACAATATCTTGTCCAAGCCAATAATGAGTTCAGGGTACCAGAAAACCACAAACTGCCCGCTACACTTTGAGAGGCGGCAACCTTGTGTGCACAGCTTGTGCTTGTGTGCTGTTTCCAGATTTGACGCCTGTGATGAAGGATCTCCAGACGGTTATACGTCAAAAAGGTCCATGCGGAGTCGGCATGAGCGAAAGATAGATTGTCGTTTTTAAGGGTCCATACCTCGACTGTCCTCGTCATTACCGTGGCCGCACCTTGGCATTGACGTTCGATCCTAAGAATGCCAGCGCTCCTGAGGCCTGAAAAAGAGGCACTCGCTCACTGACCTTGGCTGACATCACAGTCGAGAATGACTGTAGAATCTAGCAGGTTCACGGCTGTTGCTTTTCTGATTGACGTCAAGGGCTAAGATGCGGAATTGGCGGAATGACAGCGTCATCGAGTGGTCCAGAATTGAGTTTTTGTTCTTAGTTCTGACCGTTGGCCCTGCACCGTTATCCGCTTTTATTTTGAATGAGAAGAAGTGCTTCACTCTCAAGGACACGCCAACCTGTGTGAGTGGGCAGTGTCCATCGTGCGAGCATATGGAGTTTGTCTGCATAGAGACCGAACGCTGCTTCCACACTTGAGTTGGATGACTGTCTACCGCATGAACGGGATCAGAGTCGTTAATACGAGCTGCTTTACGGGTTACCGAACTTGAAGCTAGGTAAGGTTAAGCCACTTATCAGGTCCTGTCGGCGCTTGCCGAAAGGTGCACGAGCAATTGGTTCTCTTTCATTTGAAGCAAATGACGAAATTGACCGGTTCAATTCGGATAGAACAGGGGTTGATGCGAGAGCGTTCGAGTAAACCGGCGTGTCGCACTTCAATAGATTGGTCCTGAAAATAGTCTTTGGAAAACCGCCTGGTCGGCGGCTCATACACTTTATATGTGATGAGAGCTTTACAACATGCTGGCTACTTAACAAGAAAGCCGGCGTCTGGGTTGTGGCTTAGAAAAATCACATCTTCTCAACACCATCTGAGACTACTACAATCACAGGTGCAATTTGACGTCGTTGTGCTGCACGGAAAGGTCGATCTCTGCCCAGCTTGCCCCAGGTTTCCGGACTTTGCCCAAAATCCGATAGGGAAACGATCGCTACCCCCGGGGCCCACAAGAGAAGCTCTCCACCCTGCATCCGTCTGTTTGGGAGATTTTCTTTTCAGCTGGCACTCAACGGCGCAAGCGCAGGCATCTTTATGCACGATCATCGGCTCTGCAGTCAGAAAATTACCTTTGGCCGGGGATCGCTCCGAGAAAACGGGTGCATCGAACCTGGTACGTACACGTGCCTTGTCTTACATGAGGTTTATGAACGCCTGTTCGATCGGTCATTCCCGTCTTCTCCGTTGCAATTGAAGCGCAACCTCTCTTGAGAGACCATTTTACGCTGTGAGGGCTACTCAACGCAAGCCAGAAGGATGAACGGGAAACCATCTTCAAATTCGACAATCAATATTCTGGAGTAAAATGATCCCCCCGTTGAAGTGATTCTCATTGACTGACAGGAGGATTCATCAAAACCCACATTCAGAGCGAAGAAAAGAACGCGTGAGGTGGCTGTTTGGATCCAGCTTAGTATCTGAGAAAGATGATGGCGCTGTGAAAAAGAATGCAATTGACGCGAGAACTGGACTTCATCACATTCTAGTAATGCGCAAGACATCGCATCTTGAAACATCAGCAGAAGTACATTCACACGGACCCCTTATCCAAAAGTCAACATCATCCATCGTAAGAATCATAGCCCGTTTTCTGCATCATCACTCCGTCCCCCTAACCAAATACTCGGGGTCATTCTCAACCCTGACCTGGAACTTATCCCACCACCTCCTAAACGCATCCATCGGCACAACATCCTTCCCAGAGACATCCCTCACCGCGAACCCAGAGAGGTAATTGAAGAGGTTCTGTGCAATCTTCAGGCCAACTCCCTTCAACGCCCCCTTACCAACATTCTCTGAGCCTTGCCCGCTACTTTTCGCGGCCTCGATCTGTGCTCGTCTCGCTGCACGCTGTTGTTCGAGCACGGTTACACGCTGCGCGACTTCGGACGCGGGGTCAAGCTGTAATCCGATCTCAATCACGGCGTCGGGCGATAGGACGGGTAGGTTCTGGTCTGCATCGACATCCATCATCAAATCCTCCTGCTGCTGTTCCAGCTGCGATGTATTGGCTGTACTTGGTATATTCACTTTATACACCGCGCTGGGCTTCTCATTCGTCAACGCGCCCATGAATGTATATTGCTGCTGCTGCTGCTGCTGTTGTTGGGGCGATGGTAGAGAGATGTAGACAGAGACAGCCGCATCATTCGGCAGCGGGACCTGCGGGTTCATGAAGACGGTGATGTGCGAGAATGTAGGCGCGGCGGGGAATCTGAAGACGAAGCTTCGTGGAGGCACGGAGGGGTCTGGTTGGATTGTTTCTGGGTTGGTGAGCAGAGGGCGGCCGCCTACTATTAGGCCGAAAGGGAATTGCATTGGCATCTGCATCGCCATATTGATGTTGATATCGATGATGTTGCTGTTGTTGTTGTTCGTGTAGCTTCTTGGGTTGTAGCTATAGTTATGGAGTACTAGCTCAGACGCCCGCAGGAGATTTTTATTTTTTTATGTAGGAGGAGCTCGAGTTTTGCGCGGCTGTAGGCAGGTGGAAAGAGCGCGCGAGTTGCGATGTGATGTGATGTGATGTGATTGTCAATTCTTCAACTCATTGACTCGTCAAGATGTTTTCGTCGTCGTCGTCTTGTGGAAGTTTTGCGAACGGACACGAAATGTCCAGACGTCACCCGCGGCTTCGACTGAACTGAGCGGCTCCATGCTGGCCATAATCACTGCACACTGACAGAGACATGACGAAGAGGTGATCAAGGGGTGATCGTTTGACGATGTATGGTGTATACGTACACAGTAAGGCAGCCCCTCATCGTCGCAATCATGTTCATGTCGTGGTGAGGAGAAGACGTCTGCAAACAATTCGTACCATTATTGAGCCTACAGATGGAGGACGGACTGCGCCACAGGAGCCAACATGGGATAAGGCCCGTCATTGACTGTGTATCTCGACTGTTGGAGTCATTGTGACTTCATCCCCTCATTTCCATCACATCCCCGCATGCACAAGGGGTTCGTGTCGCATGGCATCGATGGCAATCTAAAAGGAAGAAAACAAGAAAAGTTGATAACTGTATAGACACATAGCTACCATATATACAGTTCAAAACCATAGCCCTTTCTCCTCACATCTTCTCCTCCTTCTTCTTCTCCTCCTCGTCCGTTGTCTCGCTCATTTTCACAGGTAGACGAATTGATGCTGCTCTTTAACTCCATGCTGATTTAATCACACTGCGTCGACACGATTATTTCTCTGTTCTTCTCTTGTTTAGGCGAATCCAATTGGACATCATCGTCGGACGAGCGTGGTTCGCTCAAGTCAGAAGTAGAGCGCATTTAAGCCTTGTCGGGGTTGTGGTAGTTGACGTTGGGGTTCCAGCTGCAAAAGGAGGGAAGAGAGAATTGGTTAGTAACGTGTGATCATAAACTTGTCAACGACAACACAAGACCGTTCCAATGTTGCGGGACATCAATTGCCACTCTGGTTGCGGTGCGAGACGATCTCCAGAGTTCCGCTAAATGGAAGACTCCCGAGTCGTTGAACGAGTCGCTGAAGAGAGTTGCTGGTAGAGTGATGGACCGACTGAAGCGCTGACTGGATGTGTCGTCAAGTGTCACAAAGCAAAGATCCTCGACGATTGTCTCTGCATTGAATCGCAATTGCGCTCGCAATTGCGCCCGCAGAGCATGCACCAAGCCCCAAAGCAAGTAAGTCAATCGCATCGAAACAGAAATCACTTACAAGAGAGTCTATCACATCATTAGCCCGAATTCAATTCAATCACAAGAAACAGATAGTCATATAAGCAAGCAAGGGTTAACACACCTTATCGCCATCACCCCAGAAATAGTTCTTGTTGCGGATGTTCTGATAAGCGTACTCAGTGCGCTCTTCGAGGGGCGTCTCATGAGCCCAGTGCTCCCAATGCTCGGTCCAGAGGTTGTAAGCATTGATGCCGCCGAGGAGGACAATGGCGGGAACGACACTACAGCCAATTCAATTGTCAGCGTCATCGATCTTGTGGCATCTCGATTCCGGACGACACGCACTAGTAAGTCAACTTGCGCCAGAGCTCAGAGGTGTCCCTCGCATGCTTCTTGACCTCGATGCGCTCACGGGCGAACTCCGTGTCGGGGAAGACGACCTTGTTCTCGGAGGCAGGGGTGGGAGTCGAGGAGTTGAAACGGCGCTGGACGGGGGCGCGAAGGGCGACGAAGCGCTGGGCAGGGCCAGCGGCGCGGAGGAGGGCGCGGTTGGAGAGCATGTTGGTGTTGTGTAAGACTGAGATCAGCGTTCGTCCGGCTCAATCCAGCAGCAGCAGCAGCAGAAGCAGGCGGCTGCAATGAACACAGACCGAGTACTCACCTTGGACCTGTCATGCGTCTTGTGAATGATTGAGCAGCGGTTCTGGCATTGAGAGACAGAGACATCCTTTCGGATATCACGCGGCCACAGCTTGCCGCACTCTGTCGAGCGAACATCTTGCCTGCCCCTGTCACTCTGTCACCTGTCGTCTGTCGTCTGTCGTCTCGTCTCTGGAGATGTGAATTGAAAGTCCAAAAACCGAATCCTTGCGCTGATAAGAGATGCCCGCTGAGATATGAACAACAACGAAAGAAGAACGATAATCCAATGCCGATAAAGCGCGCAGAGACTGTATAGCTGTGATGCCGGATTACCAATGATTATTCTCGGATGAGCCCTGTGTCGTTGTATGGATGCATCTGTATCTGTATCTGTTGCCGCCAGCACATATAAAAAATCAAAAAATCTCACTGAGACGTCAGCGATGCGCCGGACAATCTGTTCATCCGCGCTATGCTTCACTCGGGGAGAGACACACCGAGCAGGCGAGACAGAATTGAGGATGAATCGAGGATGGATCGAGGATGGATCGAATTGATCGTTGAGATACTAGGTCAATGTCAATCACCCTCGATGGCAGGCATAAGGCATCAGGCACCAGGCATGGCGGGTTGCGGGCTGCCAGGATGTCGATATCGACGGCCTATCAGTCCTGCGCCGGTGTCGCTCCACTTGAACGTCATTGTGGCCGATAAGAGCGTTGGAGATTCATATTTAAGAGGTCGCCGAGGACAAGGACGTCGCCTCTACGGATACAGTCAAGAATACCTCAATTGACCATTGACCGCAATCATCTCTATCTTCACCAGGTCATTCAATCCATTCCCACCATGTCGGCCACCGCGCTCCCAGACTTCATCATCATCGTCGGCGGTGGTGTTTTCGGCTGTAAGTGCTGTCGCAAGGGCTGTGACGATTACCGGATCTCTACATGACCACACCACACCAGACTGGACTCCTGAACTCCTAGACCCTGGACCCCCGCTAAGGAGCACTCCCAGTGTCTACTGCCCTTGCGCTAGTCGAGCGCAATTACCAAGGCAAAATCACCGTCGTCGAGGCCGGTCCAGAATTATTTCGATATCTGCTACGTGGGCAGTAGCCGTTGTGGCCGTTGCTCTTCGTTTCATTGCAAGGAAGATTTCCGGGGCACCATTCTGGATAGATGACTTTTTAACCCTTCCACCTCTGGTACGAGTCTCTGCCAAATCTCACAATTGTGTCAACTCTTGCTGATGGATCTCTGTATAGGCACTAGTGACCGTGTTATGCTTCGTCTCTGTGGTCTGGAGTATGTTATCTGGCCATATCTGCGCAATTGAAATTTGTCTGACTGTATCCAGTGGTCAATCATGGACTTGGAAAGCACATTTGGGCGGCTGATTTCCCTAAAGCGTCGGAGGTCATGATGCAGGGGCTCTTCATCTCTGAGATGGTTTACACCTTTACGATGGTCTCAGTCAAGTTCTCGATATCACTGTTTTACTACAGGATCTTCAAATTACGGCAGATAAACATTGTGCTGCTTACCGTTTGCGCAATCGTAACATGCTGGGGATTTGCGCTGGTACGAGCACCTCCACGCCACGTTTGTTGCTGCATAGTGCTGACATCCACCCAGGTTTTTGTCGTGTGCTTTCAATGCGTTCCTCTCCGTGGCTTCTGGAACAAGTCAATTAATCCAGTTTGTCGCGTCAACGACTACAAGTTCTTCATTGGAAACTCGGTGCCTAACATTGCAACTGATGTCGCACTGCTGTGTATCCCAATTGTGCCCATTTGGCGGCTTCACGTTACAACAGCGCAGAAGATTACATTGACCGGCCTCTTCATGATAGGCGGACTGTAAGTTGGGCTGAACCCTCTACTTCACAAGTGTGACGTTTTTGACTTTGACCAGGGTTACTGCGACGTCTGTGGTCCGTCTGGTTTATCTCCTCAGACTTGACAGTCAATCCCCAGATGTCACATGGAACTTCTCCAAAACACAGATTTGGACCTGTATAGAACTACAAACTGCAATCACATCAGGTGAGTATGCCTTCCAAACAAAGTTGCAATCGTGTCGATGCAACTGAGATTGATCGTCGATGTTACGCTTCTGAATAGCCTGCCTTCCCTGTCTACGCCCTGTCTTTTTGTGGGTTCCTGGTTTGGCCCGTAGTTTTGCAAGTCGCAAAGGAACCTCGAATGCGCCGTCCGGTTACGAATGCCGCACTCAGCGCAGGGATTACGCCGATGGAAAAGATGTCTTGCTTTCTGATATGCAACTCAATGACGGCTTCGCAACGCTCAGTGATGTTACCGTGGTGCATGACGTATGCGTCGTCTCTGAAAGAATCAGTTCTCAGCACAACTTTCACGGGCGCAATCCGACCGTCGGCCACACAACAACCTCATCAACCGCCTCTGAAAGAAATAACAGCTAGGATAAGACACATCCGCTGCAACTAATTAATAGCCGGTAAGGTTCCTGGTTTAGGTTCGGTCTTCCACAACCAAACCAACATACCAGGGCTCAGGTGGACCCCTTGGAGAATCTACAGGCACCGTGTTCACTCATGCGGAAGCCTCGTCACCAAGTTGCGGAGAGATCTGAATAAGGCGGCGGTGAAAGATTAGCTGACGAATTCGTCTTCGAGTCGCAATGATAGTGTGACAAGATATCTTACTTTCGCCGAAGCCGCGGCGTCAGAAGCCCTTTCCTTCAGCAAAGCCAACATTCCAGGATTCTGCTTGGCCAAACCTTGACAACAAAGGGGGTCTTTGTTCGACCTGGCTTTGTCTTGATGTTATTCAAGGGGTCTATGGTTAATCGCTCTACCACGCAATCAATAGGCAACAGGTCTCGATATCTGGATAATGAAATAATGATCAATTGACATGAGCCTTTACGGCGTTCCCCCTTTATCCCTGGGCATGAGAACAATGGTACTTCAAAGCACGACAGCGAAGATGGCAGCAATTACCCGCAAGAAGCGTTCGTTCATCTGTTGCATACGGCGCAAGGCTGCAGATACTTTGAACCAAGAAAAGTTCTTTTTTAACAAATTTCGGCTTTGACAAATATTGGCCAAGGGTGGCACGGTGTAAGCCGGGGGGGACCTCTCAATCTCACGACACCACAAGCTTCTCAGAGTCGTGTTGGTCATGTCTGATGTAATAGTTGCGGTCGTGCTCGTACATGAGTGAGAACAGCCGTATGTACTACGTCTTAGGGTTCGGTAGCTTATGGTAAAATCCTCCATCTTATAACCACGGATTGCTCCGTCATGTCAAAGCGCGAACGCTTTGGCCCCGCCTCATGTCCCACATCACAGGACCATGCCTGTATACTGTCATGTAGGTGGCTTGCCTGATCTCCAACGGTTCTGAGGCCACCGAGAGCCGTGACGATTGAGCACGTTCTCGAGAACACCGTAAGCGGCAGGGGTGTGAAATCGAACGGGAATACTCTAGAAGAAGACGAACAAAAGAAAAGAAAACATCAGCTGAGCTTTGTCCTTGCAACCAGGCCGTACTCCGTGTGTATGCCCGTGTATGTCCACGACAGCTCGCTCCATGCTCGTCACATTGAACGCTACTGAGTAGCAACAATGACAGTCAAAACCGCATGTATCAGAACGCACAACAGGAATTTTTCTTT
>JAGYIB010000110.1:0-15591 GCA_024244615.1 Ascosphaera pollenicola | reverse complement strand
TGGGTTGCTCCCGGAGAAGGATTTGTGACAGAAGTTATGCCCCCTCAAGTTCTCAGCTGAAACCCGATGTGATTATGTATCTCCGTCTCTTACTTCCCTTCTTACCCTTTTCACCCTTTTTTTTCTTTTTCCTTTTCTTCCTTTTCTTATAGGAGAGTCTTATGCAATCTCTCCCAAGTGACAATCCCTGCAGCTTCTCGTCCGCTCAAACGGAATAGATCATAAGACGGGAGCAAGAGACCTCTCACAGGTAAGCCTCACCGCGCTGTGGTGCAACAAAAGCAAGAATGGCCAGCAGCGAATCAAACTGCAAAGAGCGCAGGCTGCGGGAGAGACCACCGTTTGCTGCGAGCGCCTGGTATGGACAGGCAGGTTCCACCGGGCACCCGGAAATATCGTAAGATGACGGCGAGGGCGTATTATGCCGTAAACTGATATGATTGCAGCGGGAGAGAAAGAGCCCAGAGGTGAGGGAAGCGTCGGCGGTCGTTGTGTGTGAACAGGCAGACGACAGTGCAGGACAGGACAGGGCTATGACGCTACCGAGGGCAAGCTGCAAGACGCGAAGACGGGCGGGATGAAGGAAATTAATAACTATAATTGATACGGCCCCCTGGTAGGTACAAGCAACGAATGTGGTGGTCTCAATGGCGTGAGTACTTTTTCAAAGAGAGAGAAAGAGGATGATGGGCCGATTGATAAATGAGAGCTGCGAGTGAGCGTACTGATCTCTTCCGTGAGATTGTGATAGCAGCAGCAGTTGCACCGTCGGGTAATAATATACAGCACTTCAAGACAGGCAATGGGAAAAAGAAAGAAGTGCAAGGAGGGACGGGCACACGGATGGAAATAAATGAAGATCAATATGACCAAGATCCAGCCAAAAAAAAAAAAAGAAAAAAAGAAAACGAGAAAACGAGAAAAAGAGAGAGAAGCAAACAAGAAAAGGAATTCCGTGATGGCAGAGCCTTTAAAGAGCGCACATAACGAATTCAATAGTCGCCACACCTCCACGCGGTGGGAACGCAAAAGACATATCCTTAAGCTGGGACGGACAAGGCACCGCCCGTGCCGCGGCGTATTAGCGTAACTGTGTGCTGAAAGTCAGAAAGGCGCCCTGGCGTTCATCGTCTCTCAACATCCAGCGGTTTCTGATGTGGTGCCAGAGGTGGAGCCCGTGGTGCTCGATAAGCTTGCCGAACGCTGGTCTCACACTTTCCGGGGACGAGAAGAAGTCAATTGTCCCTGACTATGTATGTATCTCAGAGGAAAGCAGAGGAGCGAACGGATAGATGCCGACTCGCGCCACGATTGGCATAGACCAGCAATCACTGACCAACCATTTGCGACGGGATTGTGCAGGCAAGAGGCGCAGATTCAAGCCTGCGACAGCCAGCCAGTGGTCCGAAGTCCAGCTGCATTAAAGCGGCCACTCATGTGCAGTCCACATCCTGGCCTAAGATGCACGTTGAAACATTCTCAAAGTTTTCTTCACGGCCTCTTTAGATCAAGAGTCGCCCAGCTTCCAACGGAAAGGAGGATACTCGTCGTCTTGAAAAGCGACAGGCGGCTCCTGACAGCCTTGTCTAAGTACCATGCACACCCTTCGCATCCGCCTCGGGCTGGCCGTGTGCTTGATAGTCAAACAGGAGAGCGCAGAGCATTCTGCTGTATGGTACAACCGGTACTCTGTCCAACTGGGCGGTGGCCCAAGACGTCAGACCCCTGCCATCTGTAATCTGCTGATGAAGCCTTATGTATCTTGTCACCGGGCGCAGCATCCGCGGTTTTCTGCAAATCCACGCAAGTCAGCCAGTCCCATGCATCATGCGGAGCACCTTCATGCTCCAATACATGCGACAGTCATAGCTTCGCCAGTGAGGGCAAGAAAAGAGGAACAAATGATAGGACTGAGGAAGTGTGGCTAATATGCGTATAGCCTCTTCTGTGATATCCTTTCCAAGGTTTCAACTTTGCATTTCTAAAACGATAGAAGGATGGAAGGCCACGCCAGCCATAGGGAGAGCCCAAATCACAATGGCGACCGATCAATCGGATCGCTAGCCAGCAGCAAAGAGGAGCTTGGGATGCCCTGTCGAAGATTCCCCGGAAGCGTAGGGGCCAGTTTCGTGTTCTCGAAGAAAGGTCTATCTCCGTCAGCGATCGCTCAGCTATAAGTTGATATCGTCTTCTCTCATGTGTATTAACCGCTTTTCCCTACGAAGAACCCCTGAGTCTCCCTGAGTCTCCACGAGTTGCGTTCCCATTGGGTTTTTACTCTGACATGCGGGCCAGCTCACCACATTGGTATTCCGACATGCCTGTTGCCGGTATCAGCCCCGCTTACCACTAGCGTCCAGGCCGGCGTCTCTCCGCGGCATATAAATACATCCCCGCAACCCCCGTCCTTCTGTGAAATTTTTCTCTTCCTTTCCTTTCCTTCCCCATCCGAGTGCACGGGTTTTACGTTACCGGTGAAGGTTCGCCTGAGGCAACGTTTTTGCTAGTTGAAAACTACCATTTTGACCGCTCCAGTTGGTCTTTGTGATCGGCTGGGAATTTTTGAAAAACCACTTTCTCGATGAGGAACCATCTATATTTTCCACTGTTTACATCTGCTTGCGGATGATGCAGAGGAGAAAACGTCTCCTGTTGGCACTGCGAGAGGACCATGGCGGCTCGACCATAACCATCAGCAATTTGGCTTTCTTTTTCCAACGTCATCTTCCGTTACTGTCACCGACAAATGAAGCCCACTGTAAGTGAATCCTTGATAATGTGCAACCTTTTTCCTGCCCCCTATGATTTTGTATGGGAGGTTTTGATATCCTGGATAAGCAATAGTTTCACTGAATCTGCCTGCCTGAATGGCTCTCATCAAGAATTTATACCCATAAAATCCAGGCTATAACAAATATCTTAGTTATATATGCAGGTTGATGCCCAAAATGCAGGGCATCAATGGTCAAATGGGGGACTTCCTGTGTAGGGGATGAATACAACAACCCCTTATTGTAACCACCATTTCTTGCCCACTTCAGTTTCACTTATCGAGGACATACTGTAATTTTTGTATGTAGATCATCGAGATTATTTCATGTGTTTATGTATCATGTATGCGACTCTACCCCTTATCACATCCTCATGCGTTCTAGCCCCTGGGCCAGGACCGTAGATTCACCTTCCCCCCCTTCACCCTCCTCTTCTTCGATCGTCGTCGTCCCGTGTTCAATCGTCGTTGCATCTGTGACGGCAGTGGCTACCGTCGTGTCCCCCACCACTGTCTCATCGTCATCATCATCCCCTCGCCTATCTTTCCGCCGTCCTGCACTCCTGGACTCTGCCTGAGGACCGGACAGAATCTTTAACACAGTGTTTTTGGCCTTGACCAATGCATTACGGCCAGTTGCATCCGTCGCGATTCCCATAATTATCGCGTGGTCGAGCAACTCCTTGGTTTCTGTGGCGAGCTGTCTACCCTCAGGGTCCTCTTGGTTGGCGCTCCCAAGATCCGCCGGAGATGGTATATGGAGCTTGCTTAGCATGGACAGGAGATATTTTCTTTCACCTTTTCCTGCAGCGCTCGACCACTCACCAGCTCCGAGCGCCCGCTCCAATAAGTCCTTTGCAATGCTTAAATGAAGCCATGCGTGGCGTCGCGTGTCCGATGTCTCTAGAACACTTATACTCTCCGCTTCGACGACGCGCCTTTCATCCGTCCACTCGACTAGCATCCCGATAACATTTCCCATCAGCGCCCGAACCTCTTTCTCCCCTGACTCTTCGTCAATCAGTTCCCCTTCGCTGTCTTCTTCGGCCTCTAGCGAGTAGTACTCCTCTGCTGCGGCTAGAATGATCCTGACCATGCTCACTGTGATACGGCACATGTGCTTCGCGTTACCAAGTCGCGAATGGCAATACACCGGTAAGAAGTAGGTCAATGCCTGTCTCAGCACGAGGTTATCTTTGGTGCCTGGGTTGAAATAGGCAAGGATTAATGCTTGAAGCAATTGATCCACGGCTTTCTCATTCATCTCTCTGATAGTTTCGGTGATGGTCTTCCCACTCGGGGAAAGAGTTCCTGTGAGCAAAAGCTTCGATAGTGAGATGACAGCTGCAGCCTGCACAGATTCTGGGCAACCTGGCCTCAGAGCCTTGGCAAAGACCTTCAAAACTGGTCTATGGTATGGGCGAAGTTCCGGTTCTTTTGATTTACCAATGGGCATAACAGGCACGAATATGGACGTGTGGACGGTAAGGATGTCGGCCAGAATCTTAATGGCTGTCTCTTGTAACGCTTCATGTCCCCTGCTGAAGCAATGAACGAACAGAAGGATGTTTTCCTCGGCGAGATTCTGTCACTTGGTTAGAAAGGTGTTGCAGAACAAATTGACTGACAAAAGAACTTACCTTGTCCAATAGACAACACAGGCCTAGACATTCTATGCCGCGTTCCCTGATTGGAGCCTCATGACTCCTCACAGCTGGAATGACTAGGTTGTTCAGCATAGTGACCAGATTATCGTTGTTTTGCAAATCCCCCTCAATGTTCTGAAGCATGCATTGTGCAATGTACAGGCATTTCATGTTCACCACAATCTCGCGAATCAGCTTTTCCTTAGCTTCCTCTTTGTTGAATGGCTTGTTGTCCTCTTCGGGTTCCTCATTCTCGTCAATATCCATCATATCCACGTCCCCGTCGTTATCAGGACCTTGGGATTTCTGGCGTTGTGAGGCAGCAGAGTCAAAACTATCTGCTGCGATAGTATCATGTACTTCTGCAATGGCTTCCAGCACCACAGAGCAGAATTCTGCCTCGTTCTTAGATCCACTGCCACAGACGGTTCGAAGGACTTCAACCACGAGCCGTGTGATGCTCTCAGAGAGCTCGGATGTAGCCAAGATCTCACGTAATAATGTGAACATTTTTCGTCGACCCACTTCATCGCTGTAGTCTAACGTCAGGCAAATATAGAGAAATTGCTCAACAACAAATTCTAGCTCCATCATAGTATTCTCAGGAGCTTTTGACCTCTTTCTAGTGATAAGTTCTGTCGTATACTTGTGGAGATAAATGGCGAGCGCCGTAACCTCCGGAAGCTTTTCCTCGATCAAGTCATCGTATTTTCCCGCATTGTCACACCTGCAAAAATCATTGAAGCTCCGCACCATGAAGATCGACTCAGGGGTCAGGGACTCCCAAAACTCATCGTCCAGTGTCAGAGCCTGACGGTAATCGGGGCGCCCTTCCCAGAAGCTTCGCATAGCTTCATGTGCAACGCCATTCTCTGTCCCGGAACTGAGGACGTCGATGCGCTCTAACATCTCGACCAGAGCAGAGATGCTGACATGGGACTCCTCTGTTTCACCATTTTGCTGCTGTGAAGACGCGCAGTCCTCAATCCAATGTTCATAGAATAGTCGTCCTGTGGCTTTTCTGACAGCCTCGTCACGGTCCTGAATGCCCCATCGAAGTAGCTTTTCTCGCATGGAAAGAGACAGATGACGGAAATCCCCGAGTGTGGGAAGGAGGCGAGAATATAAGGCTTTACGAGTTGCAGTGTCAGTATCCCGGGCTCTCTCAAGCAGGAAGGGCAGTGTCTTTTTCGAAAGAGGCAGGTTCAGCAACAGGGTTCGCCGCACTTCAGCGTTGCTGTCGTTCTGGAGAATATCGAGCAATCTATCAAGGAGGCCTTTCCCATCACCTCCATCGTCATCATCTCCAACAAGACGACTCAAACCAGTGACAGCTTGATTTCGGACGGCGGGTTCCTTGTCGCGTATACGTCGCGTTAAACTTTGCCTCAAAGCATAGTAAACCTCATCATCTATGGACGTCAGAGAGCCCACAATATAAGTAAGAATCTGAGTAGCACGGTAGCGAACAGTTCTGTCTTTTGCCACTGTAAGTGGAATATATGTCGATGCAAGGGCGAAAGTGAGCCGAGATGTTGGCGTTTCGGGCATAATCTCGGCTTCATCTGGATCGTCCGTGCTGGAGCTTGCAGAGTCCTTTTCAGAGGCATGCATCAGGAAGGCTGCAAGAAACTTGATGACCTTGTCACCAGCACCCTCTGTCCGCTTTACTGGCAGGACCCTGAGTAGACAGCGAGAAATCTCAGCGTTGAATTCCTTTTCTGCTTGCGCCCCGCCGACAGAAGCATTTTCGTCAAAGTCGTCGCCATGCTGATCCGCTTTATTTGCTGCCCGTACACCAGAGCATACTTCCTGAATTTTGCGCAGGCGGATGACTAGCTTTCGATGGCCTGTTGTTGAGCGTTGCGCATCCGCGAATATCTCGACCACGCTCGATCGCAAGCGCGCCGAGGTCGTAGGAAAAGGGGTCTCCTTGTAGTTGATGGCGAGTCCAGATGCACCCTCTTGTGCCTTGCGAGCTGAATTGGCAGTTGAAGCAGAAATGCGGGGCGACATTGTGCACGAAGTTGTTGGTTATTGTCGTTGCTTGAAAACAGCTGTGATCACAGCGCCATGCAATCCGCCAATGATCAGACCTGGTCCAGACGCCCAGAAAATTCGCTAACAGAGACGAATGGATATGCCAATGATCTTCACAATCCGATGTTGGGCTTGTCGTCGCTGCTCAAGGAGCAAATGTCGTCGTTTGCGAGAAACTGAGGTTCAGGCTGCGCGCCGAGAAGGGCACGTTGTTTATTGACGCTAGGCCCATTGAGGAAGTTTCTAAGTGATGAGCTAAACGCGCGGGTGATATACATATACCCCTGACGTCATTCCTCTTTTCCCATTCAGCCGCGCGGCTATCTGATCCGCGACTTCGCGACTTTTGACATCCGGTAATCGGCAGCGGGCAGTGGGCCGCGGGGCACGGGCACAGCTGCGGGCGACAAGGCACGGCGGCGGGAGTATATAAAGGCGGTCCATCTGTACTTTTTTTCCCGTACGGGCCATCCGTACGGCCCCGTGGAGTGTGAAGACACGTCGAGTCAATTGAGTGTTCAAAGTCCTCAGAATGTTTCGCACAAGTGTCAGGAGATTTGCTACTTCAGCCAGACGAGCGGCAGACCTCTCCGCTCAGTATGACGCCAGGAACGCTTATGGCATTGGGATCTCAAAGGCACAGGGAATCGCACATGGATTGACAGAAGGTATGAAGATGAAAGTGCCCTGGACTTGTTTGATCTTGAAGCTGATGCTTGTGCAGCCATTGGGAACACCCCCTTGATTCGCCTCAATCACCTTTCTGAGAAGACCGGCTGCAATATACTGGGAAAAGCCGAATTCCAGAACCCCGGCGGCAGCGTCAAGGACAGAGCTGCGTTGTTTGTCGTCAAGGATGCAGAAGAAAAGGGCATTCTGAGCCCTGGCGGAACTGTCGTCGAAGGGACTGCAGGCAATACAGGAATTGGCCTAGCCCATGTCTGCCGTTCTCGGGGGTACAAGTGTGTCATTTACATGCCCAACACGCAGTCGCAAGGGAAGGTCGACTTGCTACGCCTACTGGGTGCGGAAGTTTATCCGGTTCCTGCCGTGGCATTCGATAACCCTCAGAATTACAACCACCAAGCACGTCGTCACGCTGAAAGTCTGAAGAACGCCGTCTGGACTAACCAGTTCGACAATATTGCCAATCGCCAGGCTCACATTGAAACCACTGGCCCCGAGATCTGGGCGCAGACTGATGGCAAGGTTGACGCTTTTACATGCTCGACTGGTACAGGGGGTACTTTGGCAGGCATCACTCGCTATCTGAAGACTGCTTCGAATGGACGAGTCAAGTGCTTCCTCGCCGATCCCCCCGGCAGTGTTCTCTACTCTTACATAACTTCTGGTGGAAAAACTATGGATCGAAGTGGTTCTAGCATCACTGAGGGAATAGGTCAGGGGCGATTGACAGACAATCTCGCTCAAGATATTGATCTCCTTGACGGTGCATTACGAATCGCTGATGAGAAGAGTATCGATATGATTTACCGCTGCCTCGACGAAGAGGGCCTCTACCTCGGTGCTAGCTCAGCGCTTAATGTGGTTGCCGCCAAAGAGGCCGCCGAGAAGTTGGGCAGGGGTAGTACTGTTGTCACCATCCTTGCCGATGGCGCCTACAGATATGCCGACCGCCTCTTCTCGAAATCCTGGCTCAAGGAAAAGAATCTCCTTGGAGCAATCCCAAAGCATTTGGAGAAATATATCGTCTTACCCTGAGCATAATGTATGAACGATGCTTTGTTGCTTATGTGCACATAATTTTTTCGTCTTCTTTTTTTGAGCACTCGACTCAGCCGAGCTTCCTTTGCTGGCAGTGCCCTTCCGGACGTGTCTATATATATATGAAAGGTCCAATTAGGGCTCGCATAAACCCATATGTACATATATTTCTCTTCGACAGTAAAGCCATATAATCGGTAGTTGAGAGAGAAGTTCGTTCAAGCATTGATCAATTTAGGCCCCTGTAATTGGTCATCAATGTTCCGTTCAGACTCAAGGCATGATCTATTGCATGGCGTTTTGACGCTTCGTAGTGACAATCGTCATTTGCTTCCTCGTCTCCAATCCTTGTCCAACTGCTGAATTCATTAATTTTATTGCTTCTCCCCCTGGAAAAGCGAGATAGCGAGGACCGGTATAATTTCCTTTCCTCCAAAGGAATGCTGTCTGGCTGTCCCTGTGCCCCTTTGCTGTCGACGGCATCCACAGGGGTTTTCGATGATGATAATCTAGATATCGAAGAGAGCACTCGTCCGAGGCAGCGAAGATACAAAGGCCGCAGGCTGGGGATGGTCCCACATATTATGATGAGATACATCTGTAGCTCGATGCGATTAGAGATCTCTCCAAACAATCACGGTAGATTTGGGGTTCATAAATACTTCACACCTGTAGCAAGTCAGTCCCAAGAATTCCCAAAGTCCTGCCGATGTGGCACTTACGTGTATGCTATTGTGATAGGAGCCCAGGCATCTAGGATACAGACAACATGTCAAAGCAGCTCTTCCTTAAATGGTTCAGGGGTACAACTTACAGGTGATGTCGGTCATCTCCAATGGTAGAAGTGATTTGAACAATATGACCTTGATGATAGTAGCAATGCCTGCCCTAGAGTGCAATGGATCAGCATATATCCAGTTTGCATGCGAAGCATGATTCAATTGCTTGAAATGAACGTACAAGTTACCGAGAGCCATAACGACGCAAAGGCCGAGCTTGAACTTGAGAGGCATTTTCAAGTCATGAATAATGAAAGTGGGAAATATGGCGAGTGCAACATCTGTGGCAGCACTGAAGGCTACATTACCACCAATCAGATCATAACTCGCACACGGTACCGCCGAGCTTCGAGAAACATTCGGCAACAAGACCCATACTCACAAGCTTGCAGCATGCCGATGACGAGGGTAACGTCTGCTAGGTTCTTGACACATTTGCCAGAAATTTTTGGATTCCACATCTTAGCAGTGGGAATGCAAGCTCCCACTAAGATGCCGATGGCCCCAATGTTCAGAGCCACTGCGACAACTAAAATCACCCAGAGCGCAATCTTCTTCTTTCGGTTTCCCATAGCTCCCATGATACGAAAAAGGAATATCGCGATGGATATTTTGCCCAGGGTATTGCTGGCTAGGCACAGGCATGGCGCGACGTAGGTGTACTTATACGCTGCAATCTTGTCGTTTGGGTCTTCGATGGTGTTGAAATGTGAGCCCAAACCGTAGTGTACTCCCACTTGGACAAGGGCTGTGCACAATACGGCGGCTGCCTGGCATCGTGAAATTGATTGATTAGCTGTAGGTTCGCAGGTGTGCAGATGTTTGGAGTTTATGGCGAAAATGCAGTGTCATAATACCAAGGAGATAATCATCGAAATGTCATCGTAGCCGAACTTCTTTTGGATTGTCACCCTTGAATAAGACCGAGCCAGCACAAGTACGGAGGACAACGATGCGAGGGTCCAAGACACAGCTTCAATTGCTTTGGTCCATGTCATAATCGATAACGTCCGGGCAAGATACCATTCAAGATTTTTGAATTGGTATATCTTGGGCAAGATATGGACTGCCAATCATCAAGATGAAGGCATGCAGTTTCACCATACCATTGTGAAGATGCTCAGTCGTTTCTACATATTTGCCATGAAAGTGGCCAAGCACATTGCATAAAGCTCATGTTTCAGGCGACCTGAAGCAAGGGGGTAGAGAAAAGCAGGGAGAAAGGAGAGGCGGAACCAAGCGGCAAAGTGCGGTCCTCGGCTGAACAGCATAGTACGCGGTCGGGGAATTGATCATCGGCATGAAACCTCACTTGCGCCAATCAAGGTCGGTTTCTTGACGAACAATTGGTGGATCAGTGTGACTGAGGGGAATCAAAGAATAATTGGTATGAGGGCACGAGGTATTGCCTGTCTTAAGTATAATGGAATGATGATCTCGGTGAAGCCATGGCCCTATATCGCTTGGTGATTGCATGCACAGCGATCATGGGGTGCGGACTCTCGTTTCGCGAGTCGTGTTCGTGAGGAGAGAAGGGGCATTCTGAACGCTAACGCCCTTCATGTGCATTAGCGAGAACGCCACATTCCAGTAGCGACCGCGTCAGACAAGAGTGGCCTTAAGCCCACGTGTTTGTAAGCTACCGGTCCGGGTATATATGCAGATGGCGTTGATTGCCATGGCCGACGATAGTTTCAAGCTTTTGATGTTGATCCTTGTCGGTTTTTGGAATCAAAAATACAGAAATCACGCAGACCATGACACCCACTGAGGATGTTTCGCAGCTTCTTGGAAGGCTGAACGAAGCAGTCGGAAGCTTTGTTAATCAAGGTCAATCTGAGGACGCCAGAGTCCAAGCTCTCCAATATGCTCGGGATATCACCATTGCTCTCGAAAAGCCGGAAGATGCCCTCCTGAAGCTCACATTCACGGTAAGACAACTGCAGCATTCGCAAGCATGGCCTTCAAGCAGCGTGTTCCTAAGAAGATACCTAGCCGACGCAATATCTTTCCATTAAATTGAGCGTCGATCTTGACCTGTATCGCCTTATAGTCGAAAAGAACAGGCCAGTCTCTCTTGATGAGCTGGTGGAGAGCACGAAAGCGAGCAAGGGCTTGCTTGGTCAGTCTTCCTAAGCACAATACAAATGCAATGCATATTGACTTCCTTATAGTCCGAATTCTCCGACTCCAGGCGGCGATCAAATATGTCCATGAGGAAAGCCCCTTTGTGTACGGACCCACGTCCATGACAAGACTGATGCTTGATAGGAAGTCTATTGCAACCGTCAATTTGATGTGAGTGGGGCTTTCTAATATCATAGCTGCCAACGTCAATCAAAGCGTACTGATTGCCTTTTCCATAGGTGGCTCGGGATGAAAACCCTGTCGCACACTCCGGAGTATCTGAAGAAGACGAATTATGAGAATCCAACGGGCACCTCCGAGGGTCCGTTATTCGATGCTTATGGAATCACCACTTCCCTTTGGGATTGGCTCGCAGCCGACCCGCAGAGGCAAGACACTGCGGCTACCTTTATGGAGGCTGACCAAGCAGGACGACCTTCATGGGTAGATTGGTTCCCCGTAAAGGAGCGTGTCATCGACGGCTTTGGTGGAGACTCTGATGTCCTTCAGGTTGACATCGGTGGGGGCCGTGGTCATGACATGGCTCAATTCAAAGCAGCGCTACCAGATGCTCCTGGTCGACTGATCGTGCAAGATCTGCCACAGGTGATCAGCAGTATAAAGGGATTAGACTCCTCAATTGTCTGCCAGACATACGATTTCTTCACCCCCCAACCAGTCAAAGGTAGGTCATAGCACAACTATGCCCTTCCATTGTGGTAATTATGCTGATGCGAAATCTCAGGAGCTCGCGCATACCACTTGAAGTTTATTTTCCACGACTGGTCAGATGAAGATGCATTGAAGATTCTCGCGAATACTCGAGATGCCATGACAAAGGGATATTCAAAACTGATCATTGAGGATTTTGTTCTGCAAGACATTGGCTGTCCTCTGTTGCCATCAATGTGGGACTTGGAGATGATGCTCGTGTCGAACAGCTTTGAGCGCTCTGAGGGCGCTTGGCGCAAACTTCTTGAGGCGGCAGGTCTCAGAATCATCAAGATCTGGAGAGCGCCAGGAGATGGCCTCGGCCTCATAGAAGCCGACTTGGCTTAGATTTTCCATAGATGAGCACAACAACTCCAGTGATTGTGCATTGTGAAGAGCAAAGAGCACCACGAGATTTGATCAAGGTCAATTCGTGAACACCGCATAAGTGGATAGCTCTGAAGTATACCAGTCAACCATCCAAGCAACACAGTCTGCAATCACCGCTGCAGATGTCAAGCCTGAGCAGGTCGCTTCGTATGCTGAACAGGCACTGTAAGAGAAGAAATTGCATATTGTAAGCACTGCAAGCCCTCGGGAAACCAAAATGTGGCATACAGGCAGAAGAATTTGTGAAATTACAGCAACCAGATGGTTAGGCAAACGTTCGCGAGATCAGCCGAACACGAGTGAGTAGGCAGATGTTGTAGGTACGTTTAGTAGACCATGTAGAAGAGCGCATCACTTGCTGGTTATGATCGGGCTAGGTTGGGCGGAGCCAGCGGAAGAGTACCTTCAGACCGTGATCTCAAGTTCAATGCACTCTTTGCGCGAAAAAAACTTCAGGGGTTATACAATTACAAAGGGTATATCCAATTTTCGCACCAAGATAAGGAACGTGTGATGCATGTACAGAGTTAATGATATAGAGGTTGTTAAGACGCGCTAGACGGCTTCTCAGGCTCAGGGGAAGAGACCTTCGGCCGGGGAGCGATGCTCTTTGCATTAACGAGTGAAGAGAGGTAATCACCCAGGTCTCCAGAGCCCTCTATCTTGTCTATTCGGCTTTTGAAGAGCTCGATGTCGGAAAGCATCCTGAGGAGTCAAGTTAGTGATGTGCAAACGCGAGTGAAAGCATAGGAGACCAACCTTTGTCTAGCATGTTCTGTGGCGAGGGTTGCGGACTGAAATGCTTCCGCCCATTGTTTCCTGTAGTTCTCAAAAACCGGGCCCATGATCATGGAGACTGTGTAGCCAGGAAGATGTTTCGACAGGACACGATAAAGAGTTCCTGTCTCTTTAGTCAAAACCTCCATGTATGGACTTGTAGACTTGGTGTCCTCAGCAGCATCCCAGTCAATCTTTTTCATAGCAGAAACATGAACGGAGGCACGAGAGCTCATGATCTCAACCAGTTTCTCGTGTATGCCATTTTGATGTTCCTCATAGAGCCTCTTCACCTTGTCGAATTCGGCCACAATAGAAGATGCAGTTGAATGCTTGCGAATGAACTCCCGTATATATGGGATCAGTGCAATGATGAAGCTCAATGCTTGAGATGCTAGGGCAAGATGTTTAGTAGTAATGTTCTTGAGGCCAGCGCTCCTTGTTGCACCAGCTCCAAGAATTAATTGAGAGGAGCGAGAGTTGAACAGTTTTAAACAATCAAGAAGCCTAGGGGCAATATCTGGAATCATACTCGGCATTTCAGCCACAAGGTGCAGGAAGTCTTCCAGACTCCGAAGAATGACGATTGCAGACTCCGGTAGGATGAATTTCTGATCATCAATGACCGCAGTGCGAACCTTCTCCTTGCCTGAGACAGAGATATTGTCCGAGGAAGTAGATTGGACCTGAAGTGTATCCACACTTTTGGGCTCTTCCCGGATCCTTGACGTTGAAATCCAGGCCTCTGGATCATTGGTCTTTGTCTCTAAAATATTCGCGAGAAGCTGCCTCTCCTCGTCGCCAAAGTCCTTTCCATCCCACCTGTCCGAATCCATCACTTGTATCAGGCGACGCACTTGATTATCGCCGAAATTGTTAATAAAATCCTTGATTTGGCCATTGATCAGGATGTTAAATGCAGCACTGCCGCTTCCTGAAATTGCTTCGCACTCATTGACGAAAAGCTTGTTAAGGCTGAAATAACGAATGAAGTCAGGCAATGACAACTTTGTCGTCTGATCGGACCTGACTCTGAGCACCTTCACAATTTGTCCCTGGACGAGATCAATGGCCTGTGTCGCAAGATTGGACATATCTAAAATGTCCAAGACACGGTGCCGTGAATGCTGCATTGGGCTCACAGAACGTGATTTGCTCCCGTCTCTGTTGCGCGACAAACTATGGCTTCTTGATGGGGGTTCCTGATTAACATCTAGATCACTTATTATATCAAGCAGAATCTTGATCTGAGCCCCTAGTCTTCTCAGAGCTTCGCTTATATTCGTGTAAATCTTCACCAGCATAGTGTAGGCTTCTTCAGGATCTAGTTGACGCAGGTTACGGGCTAGGATTGTCGACCTCTCATGTTGGCTCAATTGACGAACATTTTGGCCATGACCAGACACTGTCGATAAGGTGTCATCATCAGTTGCACTAGGCAAGTGTCTCCGTACTATGCTTTTCAATTCACGCAGGAGCTCTGTTTTGAATGTGGTGGCAGCAGCAGTAGTGAAGTGGACACGGTGGAGCCCAGATATTTGAGATCTGAGATGCGCCCTCAACTCATTGTTGACAATCATATAGGCGGGCTCACCAGCAGGAATGGAACGAGACATGCGTTTGGATGAACGGAGAAGTGCACCCAGACGAGATAATGTATCCGCAGTAGGAATCGTCCCCACATGTCTCCGGAGATCCTCCAAAAGCATACCAAGGAACTCACGTTCAAAGCCAGCCCTTATGCGATTGCGTAATTCGTCAATATCGTTGCATGCCCCATCAAGAACATCAAGCCGGCGTAGATCGACATATCTCATCTCATTACCTGAGATCTTCTGGAAAGCCTCACGCTGGCGTTTTGGAGGCTCGCCAGCCAGAAGTTTTATGACATCTTCCAATTCGTCCAAACCCCTCATGTACTCGCCGTCCCCAATCAGCTTCTCGCAAAGGGATACGCTTGCGATGACTTCTTGTAATTGTGTGGTCGCCTCGGTCAATCGCCGGACGTTCTCGCGCCGTCGTTGTAGCTGGACGACCTGGAGACCACCTAGGGCCCGGTCTTTATCGAGATTTGAAAGGTCATTCCGAAGAGCCTGTATCTTCTCGACAGATGCGGTTGCTTCTGCGTGGAGCGCCTGAAGAGACCCAAGAGCAGTGAAAAAGGTAGTCGAAGCATTTGATATTGACGTTATCAGGTGTATCTCCACGGTGTCCAAGTACCAGGATAATTTCTCTTGCAGGATGGCATTGGTGGCCAATGCTTTCCTGCCTGTAGCCGGGAAGACACCATCGCTTTTGTTGTTACCCTTCTCAACGCCCTGATGTGGTGATCGGATGATGTCTGAGCGCTCTGTCACGACATCAAACGTCCTGGGGTTCTCCAAATGAAAGTTATTGTCAAAGTAGACGGAAGGAATGGTCGATAAAGGAGTAGCACTGGGTCCTCTTGCGCGAGAAAAAGGTGACCTCTGGGTACCGGCTGGTGGTGAATGCGCGGGCGATTTCTCTTCAGGAAGCGTGTTAAGATGGAGATCAGACGCGGTTGAATTCAAGGACGATTGCGATTTGAGGGCAGGAGGGTCAGCTCTATCGGCAACGGCCTTGACGCGGCGAAGCGCATCGTAAG
>JAGYIB010000109.1:0-15651 GCA_024244615.1 Ascosphaera pollenicola | reverse complement strand
TATCAATACAGAAAAGCTGATGTGGCAGTTGCTCAGATGAAAAGTTCATGTAAGTAGAGTCACCTGATAATGTGCATGAAGACAGACGCGGATGTCATGGGAAGCGCCCATGTCCAGAAAAGAAAGAGACTCATAGAGACAGACGCGGATATCATGAAAAGCGCTTATGTTGTTACAGCAATGGAAGTTGGGTCTTCATGGCTGTAGCGAAAATAAAGGCTCTTAGCCAGTATGACTGATTATATAATTTTTTGTTTTTTATTCTTATTCTTTCTTCTCTATCTATCATCTGTTGGTCAAGGACAATGTTATATACTCATGAGTAGCGGTCGGGCGGAACCCGGCGCTACTACGATCCGTGGCCGTGTGTGATGGTATATCACCACGACACGTTGCGGTGAATACGTAACACATGTCCAAGAAGGAAAGAGACACATGGACACAGACGCAAATGTCATAAGAAGCACTCATGTCCAAGAAGGAAAGAGACACATGGAAACAGACACAAATGTCATAGGAAGCGCTCATGCCCAAGGAAGAAGAAGGTGTATGGAGACAGGCGCTGATGTCATAGGAAGCGCTTGTGTTGGGTTGAGAGTTCAAATCCAGATGAAGTCTTGATGATTTTTTTTTATGAGGCAATGATGGCAGAACATGTGTAATAGGCCAAAAAAAATCATGTGATGCAGGAAGCATGTAGGATACAGAAAGTAAGACATGTGACTTGAAATAGATACATCCTTTCCATACCTTGTGAAGGCTAGAGCTGTAGCCAATCAGAGTTCATTTTTTCTTGGCATGAGTTGTTTTGTATAATAGATTGCCCGGCTCTTTACCTCTCTACCTGGGATTTGATCGCGCTCGGGGCGTTCAACGACCATTGCCTATTTGGGTAATCTACCACGATCGGCTACCTGACAACCTGGGTTGTCAAATTGGTTATTGACTACCCCTAATGCTATCAATGCTGTCCTTGCGGTTCAATGAATCCTGCAGCAATATGAGATCGGCAAGGAAGCTGCAGAAAGCAACGCCACGTCGAGAGATACCAGCTGCACAGAGACGTTCATGCGCCAATTCGGGCTTCCTTGCTGGCATGTCTTTTGCGGACATCTTGTCCCGGGTTCGCGATGGGTTCTTCCTCTGGAGAAGAGCGTCCTATTGATTTCGAGGTATGTTCGCATCCCTGTCGGCCACCCTTAGAAGGTGAGGCCCTCTCAATGCTTCCGGCTCTGAAGGAAATTATCCACGAAGATCCCGGTCGACCAACTTACTTTCACCCGTCAACAGAGTGAGCTCCAAGCAATGCTTCTCCTTCCGAGTCAGGGCCCTCGATCTTATTGAACGGTGCCAGAATTTTTCATTCAGAGACTGAATGAAGACCTCGACGACCAAACGTTGAGGATGAAGAATGGGAGCCACACACCTGCTTGAGGACACAAGGGGAACTGTAAGGGGCTTTGACCTGGACACGCCGCAAAAGGCATTGCCTGTCTAAATCGTCCTGCAGGGTGCACAATTGACGCGTGCGCGCAACGCGACGCGTGTAGTTAGAGTAAGCTGTAGTTGGAGGAAGTATTGAGCTGAAGAAAATCGATCTTCGATTGTAAATGTAGAATAAAGTGGGAATAAAAGCTGCGTCGTGCAGGGCTCATGCATAGGGAAAAGCAGACAAAGCATGTAAGACATAGTGTACACCCATTAAACAGCCGTAAGAAAAAACCAAACCCAACCGGAATCCCAGAATTGCAAGTGCATCACGAAACCTTAACCACGCCGGGAAATCAGAGCTGAAAAGAGACGGTAGCAAGAAAATGAAAGACGAAGAATGACGTTTAGACAAGCTCCTGACTTGGCTTCTTGGGCTTTGATGTCTTCGATGGCAAGAGGTTGCTGTGGATATTTGGGAGGACACCACCCTGTGCGATGGTAACGTGGCCGAGGAGCTTGTTCAATTCCTCATCGTTGCGGATAGCGAGCTGCAAGTGGCGAGGAATGATACGGGTCTTCTTGTTGTCACGGGCGGCATTGCCAGCCAACTCGAGAATTTCAGCAGCGAGATATTCGAGAACAGCAGCGAGATAGACGGGAGCACCTGTGGTAGGGGCAATCAGTAAGGAAGTCGCGATTGGGAAGATTTGAAGACTCCTGCAGAAGTATGTGACATACCAGCACCAACACGCTGAGCGTAGTTGCCCTTGCGGAGAAGACGATGAACACGGCCGACGGGGAACGCAAGACCGGCCTTAGCAGAGCGGCTGTTGAAATGAAGATGTCAGCAAAACGGGTTCGAAAATTGGAGCAAGAGAAGAGAGAAAAACGCGTAAAACAGGGCAGCGAAGTAAAAAACATACGATTGCGAGCTCTTTCCGCTAGCACCCTTGCCGCCAGATTTGCCTCCAGTCATTTTGAAGTGGTTGAGGTGAATTTAGTCTGAAAAAAGACGAGATTTGTGGAAGTTCGAATTGAAGATCGCGAGACAGTGATGATTGTCGGGCTGAGAGTCGAGACGGCGGGGGAAGAGGCAGCTTATATGTGTGTGTGGAGAACGGAGAGAGGGAACAAAAAGAAAAGAAGAAAAAGAGAGAGAGAAGAAGACAAGCGGGACAGAAGGGGGAAGGCTATAGTATATAGTCGCGCGACAAAGCCGTCTGAGCCAATCCGGCGCGGGCACCAGCAGCGCGCAGCAAGCAAGCAGGCAGGCAAAGCAGGCAAAGCAGCACACTACAGCGAGCAGCAGGCCTTCGTTGCTGCGTCCTGCGCCTCCCACACCAAGATCAACCTGGGCACACCGAGACCCGGGCCAATCACAGCCTCAGATCATCTCCGCGCGTGGCGCCGGATCCGTCCTTCCCCTTCTGGCATAGCGCGGGCTCCAAAATTACGATACGGGCCGTGACAAGCCAAGACCTGGTCGTTTGTATGGGAAACGGTGGAATTCTCTCCACTTAATCATACGGATCATACATGACCGATACCGTATCGAAATTCTGCTTCTTTCGATCACTTTTGATCAACTCTGATCTCTGCCTGGTCCAATGCCCCCCAGCCGCCCTCGCGCGGCCTGTGCGGGCGTGCGTGGATGTCGGTGGGTGTCGGTGGGCGCCGTGTTAGGCGCTGTCTCTGTCTGTCCGGCTTGCACCTAGGCCTGTACTTCAGCGGACTCAATGGGCCTGGGCAGTGCCATCGGGCCAGTGTTGTGTGGCCCGTAGGTGGCAGAGGGAAGCCTAATAGCAGGGGAGGGCACACCCGTGTCCGCTAACTGTGGTGTCCTCGCAATGGGGTGTCTGTTTGTGTCTTTTCCCTTTCCCCGTTTTGTTTTTTTTTTGCCCTCACTTCCTTCTTTCCCTTGCCTTCCCTTCCCTGGTCTGGCGCTGTATCCATCTTCCTTTCTCGTTTTATAAATATACGTGCTTCTCCCATTCCACCTCGTTCTCCCTTCTCTCTTCCTCTCTTTCCTCTCTTCTTTGATTTCTTCCTTTCTTCTCCTCTTCTGCTTCTCTAACATCAATCACACTACAAACGCAACACCATCTACCACCGCTGTCTCGTTCCAAGTCTGAAATCACGCCTGTTCGCATTTTCTGACGCGTCAAATCTCGCCACAAATCTACATCTTATTATTCCAACTTCAAAATCGAAAAAATCGTCGCAATGGCTCCCAAGGCTGCTGAGAAGAAACCCACCACCGCGGGCAAGGGCCCTGCTGGCAAGCTCCCAGCCGAGAAGAAGGAGGCTGGCAAGAAGACTTCCGCCGCTACCGGCGACAAGAAGAAGCGCTCCAAGTCCCGGAAGGAGACTTACTCTTCCTACATCTACAAGGGTGAGATTTGACTCCAATAACGCGAGATGCTGAATTCCGTTTCCAATCTTCATCTGCTAACACGCAAATCTGCAGTCCTCAAGCAGGTTCACCCCGACACTGGTATCTCTTACCGTGCCATGTCGATTCTGAACTCCTTTGTCAATGGTGAGTTTCTTACCTTTTCCCAATTTGCGATTGGAAATCGCGACATTGAACTACTGCAATGTTTCTAACATGCTTTGGTAGACATCTTCGAGCGCGTCGCTACCGAGGCTTCCAAACTTGCTGCCTACAACAAGAAGTCCACCATCTCTTCGAGGGAGATTCAAACTGCGTATGTTTACCCTGATTATCTTGTCTGCTGGTAGTCGTACTTTCCTTCTTACTGACTTCATTTCCAGAGTGAGACTCATCCTTCCCGGTGAATTGGCCAAGCACGCCGTCTCCGAAGGCACAAAGGCCGTCACAAAGTACTCTTCTTCCGCCAAATAAACGCAGCATATCATCACGATCGTTCAGTCATTTGCTTTTTCCTTTACGCCTTTTTTCGCTCACTTTTGACGCGTTTTCTTATTCCCACTCATGGTCGTTGTTTTGGGCTCAGTGAGGATCGGGTGTTATGGGGTTATCTGACGTCTTCTGCTTTTACTTCATGGGACGGTCTGCTTATTGTTTCCTGCACCTTGCCATCATGTTTTATCGGGCCGTTGTACAATACCGGATGCAATATCGATTAAAGCCACGCCGGCTAATCTTTGCCATAAGCTATCCTATACCCCTCAGATTTTATCAACTGCCGATCCAATATCAATGCTTGCTGTCATTGCTACAGAACCCCCATTTCCCGACGCGTCTCACTACTTGTACGCGACATGGGTGTCGCGTGAAATCCAACTCCAACTTCACATTGGTCGGGCTGCACAGGAAAAGATCTTCACATTGTCATGATTCAAGGAATCTACATTATTCATGTGGCAAATTCATCGTCGTCCAAAGCTTCAACCTCGTTTACAGCGTCCTCGCGCAGAACGTACTGCGTGGTGGACAGCGATGGCTGGTTATCGCTTACGTGAATGATGGTCTTGTATTTTGCAGAACAGATTTCGTCTTTCCATTCCCGAAAATCGTTTTCATCCTTGACCAGGAACCCCAATAGCATGCTGGGGTCCATATCTTCGACATGTATACGCCTGAGGCGTCGCGTGTGGTAAGAGTCTATCTCTTCGCGGCTCGGTTTCGAGGTTGCGGGATCGTAGCGTGGCGCTGCTCGCGTGCAGTGTGGATCAAGGTAAAAGAAATGTGACCCTTGAACGCCAACGAAATATAGAGATGAGGATGGACGGCCCCTGAGCAGACAAGTCAACAATGGCTTACCCGCGTTTGATGAAGGATGTATAAGGGAGGCAGCATACCCTGCTATTCCAACAGATTGCGGCATTTGTAACACGGAGGCCAATGCCTCCCAGTACACAGGGTTAATTCGATCAAGACCCAGCCTTACGCCCAGGAGTATGAGTGTTGGGTTGAAACCTTCGGGGCCCCGACTGGAAATGCTATAAAGCTTGTCCTCGTAGACATCAGGACTGTCGACTGAACTGTATACGTTGAGAAGAGGGCAGTCGTCTAACTCATTCAAGAGTTTTCTGGTGTCAAGAGATTAGCTTTCCAACTCGTATGTATTTGTAAGTGATGAGGACGATGATATGCTGGCACATACTCAATACAGGTAGCGGTTGCTGACGGCCCAAACCATTGCCCAGGATATTTCCCACAATGTGCAGCTCCAATCTCAACGAAGCGGTGTATCGAGAATGGCGCCTGTGGATCATCAGCGAAGAGAGATATAATTGGTGACTCCTCGTCTATAGAATCACCTCTTCGCCAATCTGTTGAAAGACAGACAATCACGACATTAGCCAACATGATATCAATGAAGGTAGAAGCCGGTAGCATACCTCTTCCTAGGCTCGATATCAACAGGGCATTGGCAAGCAAGCTCTGCCCAGATCGTATCATACAGCCCCATCCTGAATCAGAAGTGAAGCCAGCCGAGCTGACCCACTGGCTTTTGAAGCGTACCCCGAGAGTCATGGCAGAAGAAGCCCTGGGATCATCCGATTTGGGGATTGGTGGGAAGTTAGATCGATATGTGAGCCATAGCTTGGACTCAAAGTCGTCGAGGAAGGCCTCGGGCCAGTCGCGGGCAAACGCTGTATTGCTGATGGGCTGAATGTTGTTTGGCTTCGACTGCTGCTCTGAGCTAGCACCGCCAGAATCATCATGCTTGTTGTCGAGGTCTAGCGACAGATATTTCTTCCCCAAGCACCAGATAGGAATTGAGGGATCATCGTCGTTTCGGGGCTCAGACTGCCACAAGCTCTGGACCATTCTTGTATATTTGCGGATGTCGACGTTGCTCATTCCTGGGAAATCAACGATCAGATTGACTCAGACTGACTCGACTACCTACATATTCCCACGAGCTCAACCGCAGCCAAGACCGGCCCATTGACATACTGGAGAGTAAGATGGCGAGTTTCGCTTGATGTTCTCGGTGTGTATGACGGGATGGTGCAGTGCCACACAGGATGGCCGTCGAGCGAAGTAGTAGTAATTGATTGGGATGGGGAGACTGTAGAGGTGTACGGGGACGTGATGCTTGACTCCACGAGCACAACGGACACAGTCATGAGAAAGGTCGGTGGTAGGACGAAGTGAGAGGGGAGCTGGGCAGACTCCCAGGCCAGGCCGTCTAAGACGTTCAGGCATGGATCTCGTCTTCCAAACATCGCCATCCATGCTCCCAGGCGCAGATCCCATACATACGTCACCTGTCATTGCCGGCGTGCCTCTCCCTAGATAGGTGGAGCTGCCTGCTTGTGAGAACAGTATACGCATACGCATACATAGCAGTGAAGACACCTCACCTCACCTCACCTCTCCTCACCTCTCTTTAGGTGCATCTCTCTCATCTCTCTCCTTCTGCGCAGTCTCGCCGTCCCCGCGTCCCTGTGGATCCAGACTGGAGCCGGTGTTTGCAGTGTTTACAGCCACAGCCTGTTTGTTACTCACCCTTACTTGCACGTATATCAGAACCGAAAACACTTCACTCTCGTCCTGTGTCCCGTTCTCCCCTTCCTTCATCCTCCATCTTTCCTTGAATGCAGCAGCATCCGCACCTCTTCCGAGGCGTCTAGAGAGACAGGCATCATGGCTAGCCATAGGAAAAAGAAAGGAGGAGCGAAGAAGAAAACAGCAGGAGGAGGGCGCAAATATGATCAGCCAAGATCTGGTTTTCGCTCTCAAAAATTTTCGTCAAAAGGTAAGTTTGGCCTATCTTCGTGCCGGCCACCTACATATTGCCTCTTATATGTTGCTAACATCAGATTTCTTATCGCCAGATGATTACCGACCTCACTGGTCGTTGAGTGAGGAAGCACGAAACACAGAGCGGCCTTTTTCCAGACTCCAAGGGTCGCAGCTGCGCAATAACCCCGTCACCTTTGTGAGCGGCGGTACGCTTGCGCAAGAAAATTATGCCAAACTGAGCACTTTATCTACAGAAGACACAGTAGGCCATGCAAAAGTACCCAGTGCCGACAAAGAGCCTCATTTGGGAGACACACAGCAACCAAAGCCAAGGTCAAACGATGCGGGAGTTATCGCCGAGCAGCGTTCAAAATCACCAAGAGATACTACCGAGGTGCCACGTCCACCAAAAACTGCTCACGGCAAGCAGGTCGTCTCAGAAAAGTCCTCACATGTCAGCAATACCTTTGTCGAGGTTGTACATGCCACCGAAGATAAACAAGATGATATATCATGAACAGCGTTGAGGCAGGCATCAATCGCGTTACGTTAAACGGTACTAGTGAGGAATCTCCACTGGAACCTGCCTCATCAACGCGCCGGCACCCTACGGACGACCTGGCATCTTCTGACTTGAGCGATGATGAAGTTGTGTTTCGTGGCAGAGGAGCACCAGTTTCCGCCATGAATTCCAGCAAAACTACTGGCGCTCCTTCAACGCCCCCTAAGCTCCATTCCGTGTGCTCCCCACCAAAAGCATCCCTGCCAGTATCAAATGAGCTGACGGAAGAGGGGTCCGCACCGGCATGGGCTTTCAAAGATCAGAAAGGTGCAGCTTCGGAGTCGGAAGCAGAGTCGGATATTCTCAGAGATTACATCGAGAACCTAGATCGGGAGGGTATGTACAAGAGCGAGGACGATAGCTCGGACGCAGAAGTCAATGTTATCGAAGGAGAAGGCGATGTTGGCATCGATGACTTTGTTGACATAAGCACCTCTGACGAGATGCCAAATGAGGTTGGGGCCATTTTCAGCATCAGGGCGAGAAAGAGCGGCACTCAGTACCTTGTTACAGGTGTTGGCGAGACTATCGCTGAAGCTAGATGGACTTCGAAGGAGCGTCTACTTTCGTGCGGAGCACAGCCCTTGCTGGATAAATTCCTTCGTGATGCCGCCCTGTCAAGCTCAGATGACGACGATGACAACGACGACGACGATAACAACAACGACAGCGAAAGTGATGAAGAGCAGGATGACGAATTTCTAGACATTGACGATGAGGCTGCAAAGGATCGCAATCCTGATGATTTCATGGAGCAACTGAGCGACGAACATATTGCCCGAGCCCTCGCAAAACAAGAAGAATTATATCTGGATGAAGATGTTATGATTTTTGATGGAACCGAGGATATCGATTTCACTTATAGAAAGAAGGACGCATCCAGAGTACAAGAGGGGCGAACAAGCAAGCAGAAGAAAAACCGTTTTGATTCCTTCCCGTCAGCAGCTGCTTTCGTCGACGTACTGGACGAGGATCCTTACGGGGCATTTGACATCATGGATTTTGACGCCCCGAGCCTCAGGGAGAAAAACAAGGGCAAAAGACAACCCGATTTTGATCTTTCAGACGACGACTTGGCTTGGCAGATGGAAATGTCTTGGGAGAACGATCGGAAGAAGAAGGCAGCAAGAAAACGCGAAAGGGAAGAATTGAGAAGCCAAGGTCTTCTTGGGTCGAAGAATGGGAAGCCCGACATGAATGCAAAATACTCAACAGGCATGACGATTGACGACGTCAAGAAAGAGTTGCGTCTGTTTATAGCTTCGTCATCTTCAACGTATGTGTATCACTTACCCCGTTTTCATCCGTGATGGGTTTCATGCTAATCAACCACAGACTATCACTTCCTCCCATGGCAAAGAAAGAGCGCAAGATTGTCCACGAGATGGCTCACATGTTGAATCTCAAGTCTTTATCTCGGGGAAACGGCAAGTCGCGATTTCCCACTCTGACCAAGACATCAAGAACTCCACATGTCAGAGCGTCAGAAATGGATAACTTCTTCTCCAGCAGTAAGGTTCTCCGTCGACTAGACCGACCACGTCTTGACCGTTCTAGTCGGTCCGCTGGCGGGACGAAGGCTGCAACGTATGAGCATGGAGATGTCGTTGGTGCCAGAGCGCCTGAGATTGGCGTTGGCAATAAAGGTCGCGCAATGTTGGAGAAAATGGGCTGGAGCTCTGGCACTGCTCTGGGTGCCATGAACAACAAAGGCATTTTGGAACCCGTTGCACACATCGTGCGCAAAGGAAAGGCTGGTTTGGGTTAACATCCCGAGTGCACGGATGAAGAGGCCAAAAGGGGGAAGGAGGAGATGATTTTTGTTTTCTTCCAATCACTTTTCTTTTGAGGATTTCCATTTTACAGCGCGTGGTAGACATTTTCGCATCTAGAGACAGGCTTGTCACGCATAAGATACCCTTACTAGCAAAATTCCAAATGAGCAATGTTCTTAGGCTACATCTTTGTGCAAGACGATTCCTGGTGCACAGGCCCTGGTTGTCAGCTGTCAGCTCAAGGCCAGGCCAGACAGGCGTCTGCGGTTGCGGAAGATAGTTCCGAGACGTCTGAGCAACTCACTGGCACCTCTGCACACATACATACATACAGGCCTCGTGCGCGAGACTGCGGTCCAATTGTAGGCCGCAGAAGTGGCACGGCCGGAGGCCGAAGCGGTCGTTTTCCTTGGTGCACAAGACTGGAAGATGGGAATGGAGGACAGGGAGGCCCCCGCATTGGCCAATCCAGTTTCAGGTTCGACCGCCCGGGTTCTTGGGGCTTATGGCATGTGTCATATCCGTATTAGAACCCAGTCTCCCGTCAGACTTCGACAACGCTGGCACGCTTCAGGAATCCAACCGATCCTGTTTATATTGTTGCGCTGCGGACATTGCAGTCAGGTTCCGCGATATACTTTAGAATGCCAATGCTTTGAGCTCAATTTATTTCCGTCTTTGACTATGATGTGTGACTTCGCAGTTTCTGAATGGACTTGCGCAAATCATCGTTGACTCCTCACTTCACGGCTGTCCTCGGTTTCTCTCTCCTGCGAGGCTACAGTGCTGGAAACTCTGTCATATGCCTTCCCTTGGAACGAGAGGTATCGTTGAGAATCATCATGAAATTTGCTCACGACTATGCCCAAGCATTGCGGTCAGAGCAATATCCTGCCCAGTGGCTTGAGGCCGCAATCCAGTATAAGCAGCTCAAGAAGGCTATCAAAAAGGTTGAGAACGAACTTACATCGTGGGGGTTGCACCCTGACCTCTTGAACCTGCATTGGCATCCGGCGGTCTCATCCTCGTTAGAAGAGGATGACATGATTGCTGGTTTTCACTATACGCTGAGAGGTAAGACAAGAAATGAATTACATATCCAACCCGGTGTTTTCGCAATTTCTCACCGTGCCTAGAAATTGAAGAGCCTTCACGGAGCCTCTCGCCTCGGTTTTTCTTGGTCGTGGACCGCCCAGCAGAAGACGATGCTGCCACCTATGCGCTCGCTGACCATGGGGAATTGAGTTCCTCATGCTTCACGTTTGAGGCTAAGGGGATCAAGGTCGCGGCCCCCTGTGCACCACATACTGCTGGCGACTTGCAAAGGTTTCGAGGGCGTCACGTCATAGAGATCCCTCTATCATATGACGCCGAATTCTTTGGCATGGTCAGACATAAACTGAGAGCGCTTGAAGAGCTCCAATTGCAGCAGGAGAATGAGATGAACCGCAATATCCAGCAACTAGCTTTGCAGGTGTCAAATGCTATTCAAAAGCCTGCGCCAAAATCTAGTGCACTCATGTATGCATGGAGAGAGATCTTCCGGATGTATCTGGAGTTCCAAATCTTCTTCTCAACAGAAGAGAACCGTGGAGGTCAAAGGGACGCCGCATCTGCCTGCCAGCGATTTGCAAGTTTCGAGGAAGTCCTGAAGAAGAGCCATCTTTCACGCAAACTCAACAAAAGTGGTCGACATACTCTAGACCTCTTTTTGTCTTTCAACCGAGCACTCCTTCGCAGCATCAAGTTCTTGGAAATCAACACTACGGCACTAAGGAAGATATTGAAGAAGTTTGATAAGCATACGGCTTTGCATGCTCAACCCGTATTCCTCAACCTTGTGAGGCCCGACATACCGGCTCCAGAGAACACCGCGAAAACCGTCTGCTGCGCGATATCTAAGGACCTCATTGGTTTAGTTCCGCAAATAGACGACTACCTCTGTCCTATTTGCTTCGCTATCGCCATCAAACCAGTACGACTCCGCTGTGGCCATATTTTCTGTATACGATGTCTCGTCGTTATGCAGCGAACCCAACAAAATCATTGTGCATTGTGTCGGGATGAATCCGTTCTTGACGCAACTGGAAGTAAGTACAAATCGGGGCCTTTTCTATCCTGTTTCGTGGCCAGTCACTGACGATGTTCAATGTGCAGAGAACTTTGACCGGGAATTAGAGTTATTCCTTTTTCGCTACTTTCCAAAAGAAGCCAAAGCAAAGCTTCGTGACAACCAGAAAGCCTCGAATTCAGATGTATATGGGGAGCTTGATTCTAGTTGTTGCATAATGTAGATATTGCAAGCTACGAGCCATTTAGCTCCCGAGTCATGATCAGAGGATACCCCACATCACATCACCGGCTTTGGCGGAGTGCGGGCAGCAGAAGAAGTGCGCGCTGTAATCTGTATGTAGATCTGTGCTTGGTGTTTGCGCCAAGCGTCAACCCGTCGAAAATTTGCGGCAGGTTCCTTCCTCAGACGACGGACGATCCACACGATTGGGTCGCTTCAAGCTTCTTTTGCCATTTTCAATTCCCAAGCAGCTATCCGTACGCGTTGTCCGCCTTCAACCTGGGTGCGATCGTCAAATGTTGGCCGTTTTCCCCTCGCCCTAGCTGGAGAGGAAGCTGATCCACATATTTGTGACTCCATGCGCCGGTGAAATGTGATTACTATCGAATCTCGCTTTGCGACAATGATGGCATGCTTACTTTCCGACCTCCCGGACGAGCTGATTCACTCAACTCTTCTCTTCGCTGATGCCAAAGCTGCTGTCTCGATTGGACAAACCTGTCGCAAGCTTTACGCACTTTCTAATACTGCACTTCTGTGGCGACATCATTGCTTGGCCGACTTTCAATACTGGGATGCCCGACACCATTTGTCAGAGAAGCTTCGTCTGCCCGCTGCTTCGACTCCATGGAAAGCCCTCTACGCAGACCATCACATAGCCGATGTGGCGGTCTCCCGCTTGTTGGATGACATGATCGCCGGCGGCCAGGCAGGTCGAGTTCAGAAGTACCACAACATAGTGTCATTTGGCTATGACGCTAAAGACACTCTCTTGCGACATGCACTGTCGAACCCTTTTGTGCATGACAACCTTGCTCGGCGGTACGTCAAACAATGATTTCAATCATATGAGCTGCAGATTCTAATTGATCCCAATACAGCTATTTCAGTAAATCGGTACTTGACTTCATTCATCGCAGCATTGCCATTTCTACATGGGCCAGTTTGCGCCAAGATGTCAAGCTCCCTATAGAGAAGGCACTGGGAGCGTTTGATATGTTTATGTCACATATCGGCAAACATGATTTAGACTGGGTTGGTGGTGCTCCATTTCTTACTAGTGGACATAGAACGTCGCTGACAGATCAATAGATGTCTTCTCAATTAGACGATCTCGCTACTGCAATACGCCTTGCTTCTTTGCGCTTCCACGAGCTCAATCCGCGACAGAAGGCAGTGTGCATTGCCGATTATCTAATTAATCACCACTTGACGGGAATCTCAGATGATGCTGACTATCATTCTCTCAATCACAACTTTTTGGGGCTGGCATTGATTGATTCTGCTCACAACTCACTTCCCCTTATATCTGCAGCACTATACTGTGCCGTTGCACGACGCTTGGATCTTGATGCTCATCCTTGTGGCTTTCCCTTCCATGTACATGTCATCATCAAACCTCAGCCAGGTTTTGACATGAATGGGAGTCTTCTCACTGGGGACAGAGTGGGAGAGTTCATGTATATGGACCCTTTTCGTTCATCAGAAGAAGTTCCCATCTCTGTCCTTCGTGACCAGCTCCAGTATCTTGGCGCCTTGACTTCATCTGCAGCAGCGTTCCTATCCCCTTACGGCACACCAGAGACTGTGCTCCGTTGTGGAAAGAACATACTCAACTCAGTCTCACGGCTTGCACATGTTCGCGATGCACAAGTTCGCGAAAATGACCTGGAAGTCTCGAATGCTCGACACGCAGCACTTTGGTCTACGGTCCTCTTGGCCAAGTTCGACCCTGTCTACGAACTTCACGGGCGTGTCTCAGAAGTCAACATGATTAAGAGATATTTGCCAGCACTTGTGGAATCGATTGACAGTAGTTTCGCACCAGATGTTGTCCTAGTTGAACGGTACATAGTGCCTCTCTTCCATGGCACTCCAGAATATGACACCCTCGTACAAGGATTTCGCGCCATGCGTGATACCGATGAATTTCCCAGACGAGTTCGCCGACGTGTGGCAAAACCATATCATGTCAGATACCTGATTGGGCAGGTTTTCACGCATCGCCGTTATGGATATAGAGGTATCATAATTGGATGGGACCCTCATTGTGAGGCCGAGGAGCAATGGATGCAAGACGCGGGGATTGATCGTCTACAGTCCGGCCGGAATCAGAGCTTTTATCACGTCATGTAAGTTGTACTACCTCTGATGATCTCAACGTCATTCTAAGTCTCATTTTGCAGGGTTGAGGACAAGACGTTACGCTATGTAGCCGAGGAGAATATTCGGCCTATTCAACCACCTTGGTCCGAGCTCCCGCAGTCATTCATTGAGAGAGCCGGTCTATACTTCAAACGATGGGACACGGAGAGCCGCTCGTTCATCAGCAACTTACAGGACATATATCCCGATGACTAGGAACTTGCCCGGAGGTCCGCCACGTCAAATCACAGTCCGTATTGCTCTCGACTACTTTGTACACCTCTGGTATCATATATTGCGCCTGGCCTGCACATTAAATGTGGTCCAGGAAAATGAGGACCGTTACACTGGTTGAGCTTAGCTCCCTGATGTGCCGTGCACTCTCATCGACCCAGTCCAATGGAAAACAAAATGGGTCAGGCCTATCACACTCGTGATTTCATCCCTTGTCATTCCCAAAAGTTTCGTGTTCATTTCCAACGGGAAATTGCCCTGCACAAGTTTGTCACCCTAGCCAAGCGTATAATCATCAAAAACATAGATAGCGAGCGTTTCGAGGCGTGATTACAAGATGATATGGAGGATCAAAAGGCGTTCACTGGCGCAAAAGGACACGACTTGGATCCATGAGCCGCTGCGTAATGTGCTCTGCAGAAGGCAACAAGCTCCTGTATACTAATCACCGCAACGAACTGCAATCGGGACGATGACCAGTTCACGTCCTAACACGCATAGCCTAATCGTCCCAGCAAAACATGTATGGAGATCTTATCAGTTCCGATCATGGGTAAGCAAACCATGAGGCCATCTGGTCAATGCTGATCAATGGTCATGATTGGAATCGAGGGTTGCACACCCTCAAATAGCAAGGCAATGCGAGTAATTCCTCTGGACTGCATTTTGGTGGTTTGTGCCTGTTCTCTTTTTTGTTTTGACATTCGGCATTGCATGCCCTTCCAAGATGTACATGGACTCAGCTAGCAATAACCAGCTCAATTGATTGTTGATTCAGCAACGAGTCGTTCGATATTCCCCTTTTGGGCGAGAATTCGTAACCACTTTTCAACGGGAGGGCGATAGTCGTGTCTTCGTTGAGCCGCGTATTCTTCATCGGCCTTTCGTGACTGTTCTTCCTCTGTGATTGACGCACGAAGCTCCCTTTGGGATTTAGCAAAGTCGGCTCTGCGTTTAATGAGCTGATCACTTGATTCAGATGAGATCAAGGCCTCTATGGAGCTGGACGCATTCTTGTCGTCTAACATGCTTTGGGTGACACCATATGTTGCATCTGGACCTGTCAAAGTGCCTTCTTCAAGACTAACAACTTCGACGCCCGACTGAGACAGATGTGCGTCGATTGCCACCAAGGATGCTATATTTGAGCATAGTTGAGCTCTCAGATCAATCAATGGATCTTTCGCAAGGCTGAGTACGGAAAATTCTATCTGGTCTTCTTCGTACTCTGCCATACGAGCTTGAATCTCCGGCGTTGCCAGATTCAACCATTCGCCCTCGTAACGACCTTCGTGAAGTTAGCCACCTGAGACAGTGATTGCAATGAACATTGGCATACCGAGGTTTTGAGGTTGTCGCTCAAGGCCGTCAAATTTCCATAGCTCTCCTTGCACAGGCACAAAGGCTATAAAGTGAAATCCGGACTCTGACTCTTCATCATCACTATTGCTGGTAGCCTTCAATGATATTCTTTTCTCGTTCGCTTCATTTCTAAGCTGAAGGTCAACGGAAAGGATGTCCATCTTCC
>JAGYIB010000108.1:0-15655 GCA_024244615.1 Ascosphaera pollenicola | reverse complement strand
CACACAACATATACACACGCCTCCAGCTATGGCGGTACTCACTACTGGACAACTGCCTACCGTTCCTTCCCCATCTACTTTCGCTCATGCACATCGCCCGCGAGTGCCACGAAAACACACGCATACCCCATCACCTTCCATGATGCCTATACCTTCCTCGGTGGCTTTAACGACAGGTAAAGTGCCCATGCTTCCTCGTCTTTCTGCGTCATCATGAGAGCATGAAATACTAACCTTTGTTAATTCTATCTCTACAGACCAAGCCATTATGCCCTCTCAACCAATTCCTCTATCACCGCCTACACATCGGTCGAATTCACCACCACCACCAGCGATCCCTGAACAAATACAGAGTCAAATCCAATCCCCACAGCCCGCACCTTCGTCACAACCTGTCCCACTCAACACCACATTAACTGCGCCTCCTACCCGCGGTGGCTCTCCACGCCCTCACAGAACGACGAGCAAGCGTAAGGTAACGAGACGCACTAACGCAAACGCCTTGAACAATCTACTCGACGGGACCGTGCCACCAATCAATGTCTTGATTGTTGAAGACAACATCATCAATTTGAAACTCCTTGAGGCGTTCATGAAACGACTCAAGGTTCGATGGCAGACTGCAATGAACGGCAGGGAAGCAGTCACGAAGTGGCGAAAAGGGGGCTTTCATTTGGTCTTGATGGATATCCAATTGCCAGTCATGAACGGCCTTGATGCTACGAGGGAGATACGGAGGCTTGAGCGGATCAACCATATCGGTGTTTTTTCGAAGTCATCACACAGTTACCCCTTCATGGAGACGACGTCGTCACAGAGTGATGGAGCGGTGCAGCCTCAGTCACCGGAGGAGAATACCCTCGACAAAGAATTATTCAAAAGTCCGGTTATCATCGTGGCTCTTACTGCAAGCAGCTTGCAAAGTGATCGACATGAAGCCCTTGCGGCGGGTTGCAACGATTTCTTAACCAAGGTAAGTGCGGTAACTACCTTTTTGTTGGGGCGGCCTCATTTGCTGACTTTCGGCGACTTTAGCCCGTGAATATGGTTTGGCTAGAACAAAAAGTTACGGAATGGGGAAGCATGCAGGCCCTCATCGACTATGAGGGATGGTGCAAATGGCGTGGCTTCCCACAAAACCCGCCCTCAGACCGATCATCAGGAGGGCGTTCGGCAGTAACTTCGCCGGGCCCTGTTCCCCACGGCAAGACAGCGGTTCCTGGAGATGGGATACCTCCACTTCCGGAAGATCCCTCGCTTGTGAACACTAGGATGACCGAACTAGCAGGTGCAGGGTTACATGAGAACGCAATGGGGTTCCCTTTTGCAGCACCACCTACTGAGCATTCGGCCCTCCATTCTGTTGTCTCCCTTGCGCCTCGATCCCCAAAGCATAGACATCGATTGTCGGCTAACGCCATCGGTACGGCGACAAGCACGTTGTCACCGCCTCCAAACAACGCATCGTTTGACGAGGAGTTCGCTGCTGCGTTAGATCCTGACAGCGTGTTGCCAACGTCTATGCATCAATTACCCACTCCATCAATTGAGGAGGTAGTCGACTTGGGAGCAATACCAGCCAGCAACCCATCACCTGCGCCGCGGTCGTTGTCTGCAAGTTCTGGCCCCGCCAGAAGCACGCATTCATTTCGTGCCCAAAAGACTCGGTCTTCGACGCCTTCGAACATGGTTCCACAGGGGTCGCCACCGTCATGAATAAGACGGTCCAGCTTATACCTTTTCCTTTTCCGGGGCTTTCGCCTTGTGTCGACCCTTTTCCTTTGATTTCTTGTCTCCTATGGATCTCTTGCACTGCTGATGACCTCGCTGCAACTCACACGGTTTGCTTTTGAATTTTCTACTCACATTCGTTTATACCACTGCCATCTACTGCCGACTATTTTCGTTTTGTTCTAAGCGAATTCGTATGCGCTCACCATACTACTCATGTACTCACCCTTCGGTGTTTCCAGGATGGCTGCCGCCCTCTTTATCTGTTCATCTGCATCTATCAGCTAAAGCTCACCCTTTTCTTTCATGTGCATTGAGCTCGGATGGGATCTGTAACGTTGTTATACCTTTGGTGTTCATCGAATTTAGCCTAGTCCCCTTGCATCGGTCTGCTTTCCATTTCTTGTACGCCTATTGAAAACTACTGAGTTCACCATCTCCCGTATCAAAAAGGGGGGTGAGCTTTTTCTTTGCTAAGAAAATGATAGGAAATGCCTGGCATTTTGCATGCATGCATACATACATACTTTCATCGTTCCTGATTCAGAATTTGCTTTGTGCATTCGGGGAAAATTGATTCTGATGCATGACTTTCTCGTACTGTAGGTCCTTGCTTTTGCAGTCACGTCTTGTGTGGCATACGAAGAGGCATGCCTTGATCGGAGCATTTCAATCAGTCAATTGAAATGCGGTTTTTCTGTTTTCAGGACTCGAAATACATGGAGCTATGGCTGGTGGAGCCCTCGATCAGCGGCCGAAGGCTGCAGGCCCTGCAATAACATAGGATCCACCATACCCGAACTGTGTCTCATTCAACGTTGAACCTCGGTGACAGGCATCTCGAGGGCTTCATCCACGATGTAGAGGAGTGTCCTTTCTTGTTGGCAACAACAACGAAGATTCAACCAAAAAAAAGAGAAAAGAGAAAGGAAATTTAACATTATCAAAGAATAAAATCATCCACCATGACTGCAGACCAAGAGCCAAAGCTTCCAACGCCGCCCTTTATCATTCTCCCGGGGATTGATAACCTCCGCGACATGGGCGGCTACCCCGTTGCGCCCAAGGGATCGGTCCGCCGTGGCTTCCTCTACCGCTCAGCCCATCTTGCTTCCTTGACTGATGAGACCGCCGCTGCACTGGCCAATGACCTTGGAATCAAAGTCATCTATGATTTCCGCTCGAACACCGAAAACGAACGAGTGCCATCGCGTGACGTTCCGGGGGTGACAAGAGTCCACCTTCCTGTCTTTGCCGAGAAGGACGCCAGTCCTGAAGCCATTGCTCTGCGCTTCCAGAACTACTCATCCGGAGAGCCGTCAGCAGGGTATGTCAGGGCATACAGCGAGATCTTAGGCGAAGGCGCAAAGAAAGCCTATCGTGTGGTCTTTGAACATATCAGAGATAGACCTGACGAGCCGTTGCTGTTCCATTGCATGGGCGGAAAGGACAGGACCGGCTGTTTTGGAGCTCTTTGTTTGCGCCTTGCAGGTGTCCTTAACGATGAGATTATCGTCCAGGAATATGCATTGACGAGGCAGGGTCTTTTCAGGTTGAACAAGTTGTTCATGACGATGTTGCAACAGTCACCTGCTTTCGCAGAGAAGCCCGAGGCTGCTGCGAAGATCCTGTCCTCCGAGCCGGAATACATGAGAGACACGCTCAAATATTTGGACGAGACTTATGGCAGTGTCGAAGGATATATGAAGGAGGCCGTTAAGTTCAGTGATGAGGATATTGAGAAAATCAAGAAGAACTTGCGCAGTGACGAGGATCCATTGAAGTTCGAGCTTCTGTCATAACGCTATGCGCTAGGCACCGGGTTCAAGCCACTCTCTCATATATAGATCGTCTGTGATTTATTTTTTCCATAGTCATATATATATTTCCATTCATAGCTCCTAAAATGGTCCAAACACATTCATTCATATGGGGTTCCATTGTCATCTGTGGTCTCCGTATTGGACAAGATTTCCGTGATCACCAACTCTCCCAAACACCCGCAGGTAACACGGAGCGCATGATTTTCCAATGATTAGCAGCACTCTGGGGGTGCCACATAGTCAAAGCCTGTGCGTCCTCCTCAGTCAAAACTTCCATGAGTATGTCTGCTGTCGCGAAGAGGCCTGGATTGATCTCAAGTTCTGGCTGCAGATATGACTTTCGTGATAGGCTTCCCAAATAGTCATCTTCGTTGGCTTCACGGAACTCTATTGGAGAGATAGTGCGCTTGCAAAAGATCATTAGGTTTGTCAGGTCACTGTCAGGAGCTCCAGAGGACTCTCCCTCCCTGAATATCCGGCAAGTAGGGAATACGTCAAGCACAGTGCGGACCACCAGTCCGGCAGGGGGTAATCTGAGATCTCCTGCATAGTTCTACACAATCAATTAGCTTGACCATAACAGGAAGAAAACCCGAAAGAACTAGTGAAGACTCACAATCACAATGACACCATCTTCTCGAAGCAAAACATGTAGCTGCTGCATAAACTCCCGTGTGAACAGGGCAGCTGGTTCAACGCCTCCGGTGAAAACATCATGCACAATATAGTCGTACTGAGTAGTTTCACCGGGCCTCAATGCGTTGTCAACAAAGTCTGCAGCGTCTCCAACAACGATGTTCAAGTTTTTCTCGGGAAGATGGAAATGTTTCTTCGCCAAATCGACCACACCTGGGTCGATTTCAACGACTGTCGTGTCGATACCATGTGTTGCGAGCGCAGCAGGCGTGGTACCAATTCCCAAGCCACTATTGCCGACGTTAGTCTAATTCTCTGAAGGCAGAAGGGCCTGACATACATAACCAAGGAGTTCTTCTCCTCATCCGGCTTCCAATATTCGTCCTCCGGCTCAACCAGCCGTACTGCCTCTAGCATGGCAAACACCACAAAGACAGGCTCTTTGATATCAGGATATCTTTCGTTCTCGTAGTTTGTCCACTCTCCTCCCAACAGACTGTGATCACATCTCAGCACTCTGAAGTGCTTTTCATTGCTTTCCAAAACAGACAGATACCCAGTCGTAGATTCCCTGCGTTCGAGTAAAGTGTATCCTTGCCTCGCGAGATTATGATTGAGGCGCTCAGTCGTCAATTCGAATGGCGCGTGGATGTCGAAAGTCGCTGTCAACAGCATCGCCGGGATCGCCACCCAAAGCCATCGCGATGGAAAAGTCACCGAAAAAGCAGCAGCCACTAGAAGCTGCAACGGCACCCTCGTCATAGCAAGACATGCGCCAATGTAGTCTCCCAAGACGCCCTCCGCCAAATTGGAGAGGTTATGATAGGTAAAGTAAGATGCAACGAAGCCCAAGGTGCCAGGGCAGAGACCGTCGATTTCCATGAATTGTGCCACCGCAGATGATCCAACAAAGGCCAATAACCAATATGTTATCAGGTTAGTTAGGATAGGGCCAACCACAGGTCCTAATATCTCGCTCTGCTTGAATAGAAAGAATTGCTCTATTGGAATGAGAGCAGCAATTGCTGGCAAGTAATTGCGAGCCGACGGGGGCAAGAGTTTCGGCATGCGCTTTCGAGAACCCCATCCTGCCAGCATTGCCAGTCTCGACCCCAGCAGATAGTATCTGCTAGCCGGTACAGAGCCATAGACGGGGCTCAGGGTGAGTTGTGCCAGGCTCGACGAGACAGCGACGAGCAGCACAATGGCCGTAGCTTGAAATCCCTTCCTCAACAACGTATACGAGGTTCCAGCATTCCGATCATATGACCTGATGATCTCCTGAACCTCTTCGCTGAGCTCTGGCTTCTCCTTTTGTTTCTCTTTTCTATCCATGATTGGTGGTGGGGGTGGTGGATTGATGTTGTAGGTTTGGAATAAGCAGTAAATGTTCGATGCTGCAACTCACGCCTCACCACCGATGTGCAATCCAGGTAAAAAAATTCCAATGATGCTCCACTTCCGATGCCAGCTGGTGTCTTATATTCCTCCTCTCCAGCACTCTCGTCTTCACATGGGCAGTTGTTGTCTCGAATATTGCCGAAGTGAGCGTGGTCACTTTGACATGAGATGAAACTCAAAGATGGTGCGGTTCCGCGGATGACGTCCAACCTCCACCATACAAAAAATGTTTGTTCAACGTACTCCGTACGGATGTGTCAACCTAAGTAGGGATAAGGCCGGCTATCTGCCCAACACGACACTACGGAATTCATCGACTGAAAGGAAGTCTGTCTGATCTAGTTACGGGGCCTTGATCATGGTTGGGAAGATTGAGGAAAAAGGTGGTGGCTTGTTCGGTATGCTGGAGGAGGATGTCCCAGATACAGCTGGTGCACCGCAGGAACATGAGCCCAGGGTCGATACACCACCGCAAGCACAGCCTCCATTGTCGCTGATAGAGAAGAATCGGCGCAAGAGGTGGCTTGACACGCATCCCGAATACTTTGGATCTGAATTAGAGAGCGCTGGTAAGCTTGCTTTTTTGAAATCAAACATGCGCAATTGACATCTGACATGTTCACAACAAGACCCTTTACTATACGACCGCATGATCAGGCGGTTCCAGTCTGCAGAAGAAAGGCAGAAGGAAGGCCGTGAGAAGGGCTTCTCGGGGATTTTTCAAGCTGATCTCATGAGAGGCGAGGCCAGGCTAGAAGCTTTGAACAAGCCTCACTCTGGGGACGCTTTTTCATGCACCCGAGGTTCCAATGGCGAAATACTCATCGAGGACCGGGATGATGTGCCTAAGACCAAAGAAGAGGGTTTCACTCGCTGGAAATGGGAGATGGAGATGCGTTTCGTCAGAGGAGGAGACCATGATTTCGATTATCCGACCGTTGATCAGAACGAAGAGCTAGACGAGTACAATTGGAACGACCGCGAAGAGAAGTATTACGACGAAGAAGAGCCTGACTGGGTTACTGAGACAGACGAGCACGGGAAGAGACTGGAACGGGTATTGAAAGGGGAGACTGGAGTTCAGGATTTCTGAGCGGGTTCTTGCAACGAACCATACCTTCATCAGCGATCAGACTGAGGTTGACTGAACATTGCAGCAGCATTCAAAACGCTGCTTTCAGCTCTGAATATTCCTAGCGGAAGAACGGCACCATCAGACCAGCATAACGCAGATATCCAGCGTCTACTGCTCAAGGGACACAACGATGCGCCCTATAAAGGCTGTCTTGGAGAACCCCATGGGCACGAATAAGCATAAGGCTACAAAGGCCTTTCCCCAAAAAAAGCAATATTGCGAGAGTTGAAGGACCCATGACCGTGGTGCATCGTTCCCCATTACACCCTTGCATATCAATGCACCTAATGTCAGGTGCCTTGCCTGCCTTATCTCGCACCGAGAAAATATCTCCGTCGTCGCCTCGATTTTGCAGAAGGCCTTTTGCCCCTCACCTCTTACCTATGCACGTCGCCTCTCTCAAAAACGTGTCGTTGAACAAGGAAAACAAGCCGCGTAAAGCTTGTCCATTGTCGATCAATCAGGATTTTCTCCCGCTCCTGCATTCAGCTCTGCTTCGACTTGTTCTTCTTGCCTAAACGCTATTGTGGCTCTCAAGGCAATGCCGGTGGAAAGGGGAGCAATCAGGTTGATCAAACGCCGATGCATCGCGCCTGATCGAAGTTGTTAACGTGGATGTGTTGTCAAACAGTCATGGAAGGACATATGGAAGCGTTCTTGTTTGGCATCCAATCCTTGATGTCCGCACAAAGGCTCGCTGGAAGATACCCCGGACGACTTGTCGCAAGGTTTACAGCACATCACGAAACATGCTTACCTCTTCCGTCTACAAGACGATGCCGGCCGCTTTAGTTGCCGAGCAAGAGAATCTGAAAATAAGCGACGTTTGTACGTCTATATCTGGGGACGAGTTTAGGCATTCAAAAGAATCAGATCCCGTCCCGCACTCATATTCGGCGAGTCAACACCAGTCGTACTGCTACAATACATACATACAAAGGAAAGTAAGCAGCATGTACAACAGGATACCTGCTATATACTCCTCTGCAAATGGGATGAATGCATTTGAAAACCAAACGGGCCGCGATCTATACAATCACACGCCTTTGTTGATGTCACGGCTGCACTCCAATTGCACCCATGAACCAAACCTTCGGGAGCAAGACAGAGAGAGAACCTGATCTGATGCTCTCCATAAGCGGTTGCGTCCAAAGGGTTTGCAGAATCTGCAAAAAAAAAAAACGCAAAATGCAGATGTCATGTCACCTCTTCCATCGTGAAAACAAGGAGAACATGTCCAAAATTGCCCGATACAAAATCAGAGAATGGAACTTGGCAGCGTGATACAAATGGCACAATCGGGGTATTATCCAAGCTGCCTGCCACACAGCACAGTTCGGATGCAACAAATGGAATATAACGCCATGAACTCAGATGAGTGCCTTGCCGGCACCGTTGTTCAGAGAGGAAAATGGAAAGATGAGGCAATATGCGCCTTCGTAGGCAATCAGCCAGACCAGACCGTAGACCAACGAAGACGGCCGAAGGGAATTGTACTACGTAGGACGACAGGACAAACTTTCGAGGTATTGAAAGGGGGCCGGCAGCATACGAACATACGACACCACGGCGCAAGGGATTTACGAGAAGGCAACTTCTTTGCACACGGATTCGGTAGAGACGCAGATTGGCTGGATGAAGGAGTTTTGGGGAATTTTATTTTCTGGTCTGTTCATTTGTTTGCGATCATGCGACACTATTTTACTTTGAGCACGGAGGAGATGGGCAAGTTGCAGAATATCTGAAGAAATGATTTGAAAAGACTCTGGCTGGCAACGGTGATTTGTATTGTATGCCTTGTAAGGAGATATGGATGGAGCTTCTGTTATGCGCTTCGCGAAATCAAACATTCAATCTTGCCACCCATGCCGAACGAAATGGAAGAAGCAGAGACTAGAAAAGAAAACATAATCAAGAAAATGGTGATCGATGATTGAAAAGAAGATCCAGGGGCATCTAGATATAAAAGAAAATAGAAAGAGAAAGTAAAAGTATGTCCAAGAATATGGCTTCAAGAAGTGGAAAAAAAGAGAAGCCCCCGAGATGCGAGCCAAATCATCGCAAGTGTATGAAAATCATAACAGCCGCCATAAAAGTAGGTAGGAGGGATGGCATCCCAGAGAAAGGGATTATGATGCGCAGATATAAGTCACCTCCCACCAAGAAGAAAAATGTGAACGCCCATGAAAGATATCCGATCCCCAAACGTCAATAATCGAACAAGCAGATGCATCTCGCAAAAATTAGATCAAACGAAAAACGTAGCCACCCAATCTTGATTTTTCATCGTATACATATCGATTAGAAAAACCTCCTCAGTGTGTATATGTTGAATTAAAAGTCGTCTTCCCCTCCAGCGCAACATCTCTGCGCGCATCCCTCAAGAATATCCATCGCCCATATTGAACCGATGCTGGGGTAAGATCTTTCTCTCAGGCGGCGCATGATGGTGCACCTTCTGCACCGACATCTTGCAAGCCTTTTTCGTGCTTCCCTTGCCTGCCGCATCAATCATGACAGTTTCATCCTCATTACTCTCCGGCGAGCAGCACTCGATTGTCCTGAAGTACTTATCGTTTAGCACATCATTGATCGAGACACGCTTCTCCGGGTTAGGATGGAGCATCGCGAGTAACAGCCGGCGGAGGCCGGGAGAGTAGTATTGCGAGATCAGCGAGAAGATGGGACCGCATTTCGGCATGGCGAAGTCGGTGATTAGGCCGTCGGGGTGGTTCTTGAGGAATTTGTCCCATGCGGAGACGAAGTTCATGTAGTTCATGTCGGAGGGTTGAGCGGCTTGCCATGGGTTACCGCGGCAAGCGAGAGTAATCATGACGATGGCACAAGACCAGACGTCGAGGGTGCGAGGATCGTAATCGTCTGAAAGTCTTTTTGTCAGCTTTCGAGTTCATCTCGTAATTGAGAGGGTTAGATGAGGGACATACTCTTCTTTGCCAAAACTTCTGGAGAAATATATGGCATACTACCACAGATGCCTGGCTGGCAGAGGCGAACATCCTTCATCCCAATCCCACACTCTCCATGAGCTTCACGGAGACCAGGATGGATACCACAGAAGACCTCAGAAACACCAAAGTCGGAGATCTTGACATGTCCTTCCTCCGTCAACAGCAGATTCTCCAGCTTGATATCCCGGTGGGCAATGCCATTAGAGAGCATGGATCGCTACATCGTCAAGAGGAAATCAGACATCTGGTGGATTTCTAGATCTCTGTGTCTATATACAAAGCTCACGCCTCATTCACGGAACAATCTCCGGCTCTCTATGATCTATCATCAGGGGCAAATTTGTCATTCCAGAATGAGCGGTGATGCTTCTTGCTGCCCTCTTCAGTGATCTTCTGGACTTCCTCGGGTGTCAGGGTGAAAGTTGCAGCTCGTGCGTACTCCTGCATGCGAGACTCCTTGCTGGTCGTGGTCACCGGCACAACTCCACGCTCGATGCTCCAGCGCAGAAGAACATCGCCGCTGGTCACTCCATATTTCTCAGCAAGCGGAGGCAGGACGCTGTCGAGAGGGCCTCCGTCTTTGACTCTTATGATGGGCGCTAGTGGCGCATACGCTTCTGGGCGGATGCCGTGCTTCTGCATGAAGGGCACAAGATCCCCGTGTTGCAGGTAAGGGTTGTATTCAATCTGGTTTGCTGCCGGAACCACTTTCGCTGTCTTCAGGACAGCTTCAAGATCCTTCTGGAGGAAATTTGACACTCCGATTGATCGTGCTTTTCCTGCTTCTTGCATCTTCTCCATGGCTGCCCACGCCTTTTGCAGATCCTCTTCTGACTTTGCAAAGTATGGAGCGTGGATCAAATAACTATGTACGTATTATCAGGCTTGTCAGTAACTTCTTATTGCTTGCTTTCTGACGGCAAGAGATGCAGTAAGAACGACCTACAGATCGACGTAGTCAAGGCCCAGCTTCTCCAGGCTCATGTTCAGAGCATTAGGAATGTCTGCGATATTTCGCATGACCTTCGTTGTGATGAAGAGCTGTTCGCGGGGCACGCCGCTCTCCTTGATGGCGAGTCCCAGCTCACGCTCGGTATTGTAAACCTCTGCGGTGTCCAGATGATTGTAGCCAACCTTGATGGCCGTCTTGAGACTCTCTACCAGAGTACGATTGATGTCGCTCTGGGGATCCCTCTTATACCATGCCGTGCCCGTGCCGTAGCCAATCTGTAACATGTTGGTCCGGTCAGTACGAGGCCTGCTTCGTCGAGGAGAGATGTGGACTGACCACAGGGATGCTATGCCCGTCGTTGAGCTTGACTTGAGGAATCGCAGCCATCTTCGATATCAATATCAAGATCTGCTGTGTGTGTGTGTCTTGCAGTGCGATGTCCTTCAGGCCTTCTTCAGCGGGTGACTTCTGGGGGGCTTCACCCACTTTTATATTGCCTTCATAGGGCCCGGAACCACACCTGGCAACCCGCCCACCGGTGGATGGCCCTCTGGTCTGTCATGACTGCAATGCTTACCTCAGAATCTCAGGCCATAGGTCTCTGCCGGCGGGTAGTACTAGTCTCTATAGATTCGCTGCAATGAGGCGAGCATTTGGAACGGCAAAAATCCAAGTTCGAGCGCTGTGTCGATTCATCGTACGCCATACAAACTTGCGATCAGGCGTCACCCAAGATGGGCTGACAGAATCAGCCGGGTGACGACTGGTGTACATGAGGCAATGCAATGACTGCAAGCCGTCTGCTTATCAAGCGAGTGTTATGGCTCTTTTGTCATCGAGGGAGGCTTGAGGCGTGTGCAATCTGATTACCCATCGGCAATCCAGACCCAGTCCCTGGCATAGGGCGGGCCCCTTCGGCTATGTCATGTCCATGGTCATCGCGGGGCATGGAGCATCTTCCACGTCATTGAGCATTCGGCACGGGGAGACTCGTCGCAAACACCCTGGTAGTGCTTAGAACTTGCACAATCCAACTACTTGTTCTGATAGGCTCCTCTGTCTTTTTGGATTATCTGTCTCGCCACCAGCGCCCGGTTGATATCTGCACACGCCAGGCATCATAATCACCTGTGCGATCCTCAACTTTGCTCGTCACCCGTCTCTCCAGGAATATGACACATTTGCTTCGCTGCAGTGCGTCGTCTCGAGTCCGACTCTCTCTGTTATCTTCACACCTTGCACGTCTCCCGTCCTCTATCATGAGCGGCCAGCGTGAGGGTTCGCCCGCATCTCGAAACATAGCGACTGCTTCTTCTCCAGATGGCATGGTCACCTTGCAACAGCTCCAGAAGACGAATACATTCACATCGAAGCTTCCACCTGATCCGTCCTTCGAAACCCCAGAGGCTTCTCACAATGCGCCTCGAGAGGCCCTACAGCCCCGTATTGTGAAAGGGGCACTTTACACCTATGTCCGTCCGGAACCGTCTGAGAAACCAGAGCTTCTCGCCGTCAGCCAGCAGGGAATGAGGGATGTTGGCCTCAAAACGGGAGAAGAGGAGACACAGGCGTTCAAGGACATGGTCTCTGGAAACAAAATCTTTTGGAACGGCAAAGACGAGCACGTCTATCCCTGGGCGCAGTGTTATGGTGGATTTCAATTCGGTGTGTGGGCTGGGCAGCTGGGGGATGGAAGAGCTATCACTCTGTTTGAGAGTACAAACCCTGTCACAGGCAAGAGATACGAGATACAGCTCAAGGGAGCTGGGCTTACTCCTTACTCCCGATTTGCCGATGGCAGAGCCGTGTTGCGCTCCAGTATCAGAGAATTTGTGGCATCTGAATACTTGAATGCTCTGGCCATACCAACAACCCGCGCACTCGCACTCGTTCACCTCCCTAATGTGAAAGTCAGGAGGGAGAGGGTGGAACCAGGAGCTATTGTGACCCGGTTTGCGGAGTCGTGGATACGGCTGGGCACATTCGATCTCCTAAGGTCACGACAAGAGCGAGATATGATCCGTCAGCTCGCAACGTATGTCGTGGAAGAGGTGCTTGGAGGCTGGGAAGCTCTACCCTCCGCTATGTCTACCGACGAAGCCAAGGAGCCGCATGCATACAACTCTGTTGCGACAGGCGTACCGAGAGACGAGACTCAGGGGCAGGGCGAAAGTGAGCAAAACAGATTCACTCGCTTCTATAGACATGTGTGCAGAGTGAACGCGGCAACAGTTGCTAAATGGCAAGCTTATGGTTTCATGAATGGAGTCCTAAATACAGACAACACATCTATCATGGGGCTTTCCCTAGATTTCGGCCCTTATGCTTTCATGGATACCTTTGACTCAAGCTATACACCCAACCATGATGATGGCACCTTACGCTATTCATATAAAAACCAGCCGCATATTATTTGGTGGAACTTGGTGCGCTTCGGTGAGGCCCTGGGCGAGCTAATCGGAGCCGGTTCACATGTCGATGATGAGACGTTCGTGGAGAAAGGAGCGACGGAGGAATTCGCAAAAATCTTGACTGAGAGGGCAGAAAACATCATCATGAAGACTGGGGACGAATACACGGCCGTGTTCTTGGGCGAATATCAGGACCTCATGTCTAAGCGCCTCGGTTTCAGGAGCAGGAAGGATGGCGATATGAAGAAATACATCACGCCAGCCTTGGATTTCCTCGAAGCTCTCGAATTGGATTATAACCACTTCTTCAGAACACTGTCAAACGTTTCTCTTGAAAGTATTGACGATGATGACAAGCGAAGACAGGCGGCGAGTCTGTTCTTCCACCGAGAAGGTTTTGGTGGGACGACGCATACCGACAGAACCGCTAGGAGCGAGATTGCTGGCTGGTTGGAGCAATGGCGCGACCGAATGATCGCGGACTGGGGCAGAGAAGGTGAGACAGAAAGGCAGCAGGCCATGAAGGCAGTCAATCCTAAGGTACGCCACAGCTACATGTTCTACTTCGTGACGTGTCAATGGTAGGACTAACGCAAAAACTTGGGAACAGTTCGTACCATTATCTTGGGTTTTAGACGAAACGATCGAACGCGTTCAGAAAAAGGACGACAAAAAGTTCCTCGAGCAGGTTATGGCCATGACACTCAATCCATTTGAAGAGGAATGGGGATTTGACCAGACGGAAGAAGAAAGATTGTGTGGTGATCCACCTCGATTCGAACGGAAAGTGATGTGCAGCTGTAGCTCATGAACGGCTTAATACTCTCACAGACATGGCAATTAATAACAGACAACCAGGAATGCATGTTCAAAGTAAGAGATAACTTGCATAAATGAAAACAAATTTCAATAGCTTTGATAGGTAATACAGAGTAGACGAATTAAAGCACCCGAGAGACAAAGAGCAAAAAAGAAGAGTAAAACTCCCCAGCGATGCAAAAGAGATGAGAAAGAAAATAAACAATAACTATGCGTCCCCACCATTCCCAGGACTCGGACTCGGACTCGGACTCTCCCTCCCACTTTCCCTGCTCCGTGCCGGAACTAACTCCTCCGCAATCGTCGGGCTCGGACTCGGACTCACCCTATCACTCGGACTCCCACACCCGCTCGCAGCGCTAGGACTCGGGCTCTGGCTCGCAAGATACGCCAGCGACGAACTGACTTTCCTCCTGCGTCCACTCGCCGTCAACTCCTCGCTGCGCGGCGCTAGACTGCCCGACACGGCGCGCGCGTAAGGGTGGTTGCGCGAGTCGCGCCGGTGCGTCTTGCGCGGTTGGCCCGGCGTCGGCGCGGGCAGGTAGTCTTCTGTGTAGTGCTTGTGCGGGGATGTTGATGCCGCCGCTGTCGTCGATGTGTTTGTTGTGGTTGTGGTTGTCGATGCAGCAGCCTCGTTATCAATTTCATTCAACGCGGCTCTGCTACGCGCACCCGCACCCGCACCCGCACTCGCGGCATTGCCATTGCGCATCGCTTTCTCTTCCGCGCTGGGCGTAAGTATCACCAACCGCTGCTTCATCCCCCTCGCAGGCGTCACCGGCGCCTGAGCCGCAGCCTGCGCAGCCGCCTGCGCACTCGCTGCATTCGCAGCAGCAACCTGCGCAAGCACCTTCTCCCTAACCACCTCCTCAACCCACCACTCCCTAAACGTGCCCTGATTCAAATGCAACCAATGCTGCTGCGGCCCCACCACCATGCCCGGCCGCATGAATCGCATAAAGCTAATAACCTCATGCGCCGTAAATCCATGCCTATATATCAAATACGCACCAATGAGGCACCCCGTGCGGCCTAGCCCCGCTTTGCAGTGCACGGCGATGGATTTGCGGTGCACCGTGATCGTCTCGTGCGCGAGCTCGATGAATTTCTTGACGAGGGGCAGGGGCGGACACGTGCCGTCTTCGAAAATCATGTCGAGATGCGTGATGCCCAGCGCGGAGAAGTAGGTGGGACAGTACAGTTCGGAATTCAGCCGCACGACGAGCCCGACGTCGCGCTCCTTGAAGTGCACGAGGACGTTTTTCAGGGGTAAGGGCAGCGAGCTCGCAACGACGCCCGAGATCGTCGAGGGCAGCGCGGCGTAGGCGGGCGCGTCGCGCGCGATCGGCGCCACGGACTGCGAGGGCAGTTGCGGCGATGCAAAGGCGATGAAGTTCGGCGTTATCCAGTTGAAATCTCCCATGTCGACGCGCTCGTACAGCTCGTACTCCTCCAGATCGAAATCACGCAGCCCGCACAACCCTTCCTCCTTCGCTTTCCACACGCCATACACCACATCTTGAATACCCAGCACGAAATCGGCCTGGCTGTAGCCTGCGTCGCGAAACGGCATGTACGGCGGGTCAGCCTGCGCGATGGGGGCGAGGGCTAGATGAGGCGGCCATGATTGGATGAGCACCATGTAGCAGGCGACGAGGCAGGCGGCGTTAGCGCGGGAGCGGGCATCTGGTTTCGAGTAGAAGACTCTAAAGCGTCGGGTGACCTCTGTAGAATGTCTATGCACTCTTCAATGTATGAGTTCCAGCGGAGCAATGGCG
>JAGYIB010000107.1:0-15658 GCA_024244615.1 Ascosphaera pollenicola | reverse complement strand
ATACCCAAGCTTCAATCAACACTCATTCTCGCAGTCACAATCGCCTCTCCTTTTCTTCCTTCATACTGCCCTGTAGTACATCATAGACGCGGCTAACTGGAGCTCGCTCTAAGCGCGGCTGTCTTGGCTCCATCAAACCCGCGTGGCCTGGCCTGGGCTGGCTGGACATAAACTACACCGACACTGGACATCTCCCATCGCCAAAGTGTCCGCTTGGATATCCCAATCTCATTGACTTGATCGCGCTGGTGAGTTGTGTCAAGTGCTGGCATCGGCTTCTGCCTCTTCTGTCGTCCTTGGGGCTGACCGTTTCTCCCCAGAATCTCTGCATCTCTCACGCTTATACCCTTCACCAGCCCGCAGGAAGCTCGCTCATATATCATTTTACATCGCCATAATGAATCATTTCCCGCAAGGATGGGGACGAGTGAGTCTATCGTCATTACTTTGAATTGCGAGAAGACTACCAGTTTGCATTGCATCGACTAACAGAGAATCCCTTGATGTTCAGCCCCGCGATGATGTCTACGGCAGATACGACCATTCGTACCTCCAGACATCCGGCCCAACGACACATACCTTGACCCCCATTGTCACGGGCACTTCTGTCGTTGCCGTCAGGTTCAATGAGGGCGTCGTCATCGCAGCAGATAACCTTGGTGAGTTCTACAACTGGGCTCCCGTGCTGTGCCACAGGCCCCCCGGCATCAACAACAGCATATCACCACAACAAGCAAAGCAAACAGTCCGTCTAACACACGCATCCCTCTTCCAGCATCATACGGCTCCCTCGCCCGCTTCCGGGACATCGAGCGTCTTCACAGCTTCCACGACTCCAGCGTCGTCGGCTTCGGCGGCGACGTCTCCGACATGCAGTATCTGAAGCGACTACTCGACTCTCTCGACATCCGCGAAAACTACTCCACATACGAGCACTCCCTCAACGCCCAGAACCTGCACACCTACCTCTCCAAAGTCATGTACAAGCGGCGGTCCGAACTCAACCCGCTATGGAACCACCTCCTGATCGCCGGCATGGGCAATGACGGCCAGCCCTTCCTCAGCTCCGTCGATTTGTTGGGCACGACGTTCTCCTCCCCGCATCTGGCGACGGGCTTCGGTGCGCATTTGGCGCTTCCGATCTTGCGTCGGCGGTTCCCTGAGGAGAGGCCGTTGCAGACTGTTTCGAAGGAGGAGGCTGTTGAGGCGGTTAAGGAGTGTATGAAGGTGCTGTTCTATCGTGATGCGCGGAGCTTGGATGAGTACTCAATAGCTGTTGTGACGAAGGATGGCGTCGATATCAAGACTGATGCGAAGCTTGAGAAGCAGAGTTGGGCCTTTGCTGATACTATTAAGGGATATGGAAGGACAGTCGCGTAAATGTCACGCGGGATTGAGGTTTAAGGTCCTTGTTTTCTTTCTATTTGGTAGCACTACATATGTTCTAAGCCTGTAGCCCTTGTTGGGCATAAACCAAGGCTTGATCTCAATGAGATGACTTGCAATGAAATGAGATTGCCATGAGATTGGCTGCTGTCTTCTTCCGCACATTGGATATAATCTACAACTTAGCCCCTGGAGTCTTGTCGAACACGACCCTGTTCGTACAAGTTCCAATATTCTCCAATCCCACCTCAACCTCATCGCCATGCCTAAGCCAGACCGGCGGCTTCTGGCCCATACCGACTCCCTGTGGACTATCGTCATCACTGTCAGCTTGTGGTCAAAGAGACGCTCAGTGTAGGCACAACTCACGTTCCCGTAAAGATGAGATCACCAGGCAACAACGTCGAACCCTTAGACAAGAACGAAACCGCCTGCTTGACATTGAAAATCATATCGGCCGTGTTGCTCTCCTGCAACAGCTTGCCGTTGACTCTTGTCCAGATCTTCAAGGAATTAGGATCCTTGATCACCGTAGAAGAAACAATTCCAGGACCCATAGGCGCCCAGCCATCGAATCCCTTGCCTAAGGACCACTGCCCACCTCCCAGCTTGATCTGCCAGTCACGATGGGAAACATCGTCTCCGACCGCATACCCCAGAACATAATCCAAAGCCTCCGCCTCAGAAACGTTCTTCGCTTCCTTCCCAATAACGATCACCAGCTCACACTCATAATCAAGCGTATCCGACTGCGCCATCTCCGGCACGGGGATATCGTCCCTGGGACCCCCAACGGCCGTCTTCGGCTTGAAGAAAACAACTGGGTATTTGGGAATGGGCATGTTCGCTTCAACGGCATGCTGTGCGTAGTTCAAGCCCAGACCCCGTACGGTGCCCACGTGCTCGGAGTCGAGGGGGCAGAGGAGGGATTTGATCTGGACGATTTCGTCTGTGACTTTGTGCTCGCCGAAGACGTCGCCGGTGATCACCCTGGCGGTTTTGGCGTGGGCGATGTCGGATGTGCCGTGAGGGAGGATGGCGTCTCCTTGATAGACGCGGCCATTGGTGGCGATGAAGCGGATGAGTCGCTGTAAGATGGATGTCAGCTGGTTGTTCGTTCCTAAGTGATGTCGTAGCATTGCATTGACTCACCGAGAAAGCCATTGTGAATTTATTCAAGGGCTGATATACGAATATCGAAAAGGCCGTTCCTGATCTATAGATCCCAGATGATTGGAGTCCCCGGATACCAGCTGCTTCTCGGGCGGATTTAGACCCTTTTAAACGATTCCATCTCTCGATCACTACCGAGGGGCAGGCAGCCAGTATGTACTGACTGATTGACTACCTGACTGACTGACTTTGAGGTTCCTATCAGACGGACGGATTCCGCCAGCACTGCGTACGGGACATTCACGAGGTTCTTGTGCCTGTATCGCTCTCGCTGGATCAACCGGGTCAAGAGAGGGAGCATTAACGTCATCTTGCCTCTTGAGTGAGTGCGGTGCTTAACAGGCTGAACATCCCAATTAAAAGCCCTCTTTATCGATACGTCCTCTTTATCGTCACCATGCGTCTCTCCGGCATTCAAAGGGAGGTGCTGTCGCTGTATAGACAGTGTCTTCGCATGGTTCGGACGAAGCCAGAGGTAATGTCGTTCCTAGCAGCAGTGAATCGCTGATGATCGACTTGATGCTGACTGACTTCGATGCATCCTATAGGATGCTCGACCGAACTTCTATCGTTTTGCCAGGTGCGTTTTTTTCGTCTGTTTTATTCTGCTTTTGCAGCGATTTGGCAAGGCCAATTGACACCGTGTGCCACAGGAGGGAATTCGAGAAGAACCTCTCCCTGAGGAAGAAAGACTTCGCTACGATTGAGTTCCTCCTGCGCAAGGGTAGGAAGCAGCTGGAGCTATATGGATCGGAGGGTGTGCGGAATATCAGATTGTGAAGTGGCCAAGCAATCTAGCAGTTCACGCGCAATGGCTTGAGACTTTGGGGAGGGCATTACGAGATGGAATGGAGGGTGGGAGAAAGAAGATATGTGAATGTGAAAATTCATTTGTATATTTACATGTTCGGGTCTCGTCGATGGCGGGTTGAGCTTGCAAGCGGACTGGGCTTGCTAGTATATGGGAGGTGCGGTGCGAGTCAAAATTCGGCCTTATGGATTCTGGCTATCACTCGACTTGAAGGAGGGTGTTGGACGTGGTGGTAGCCGACCCTGCGCCTCTCGCAGGTGCATCAATATCTCGCCATGGCCCTCTATATCCAGCTGCGATGCCGAAAGCAGCTGAGGAAGTCGTCGACGCTGAAATTGTAATGGAAGAGAACCGTGATGTCCACCCGTACTTGATAGATAGTTGAAACTGAATCATTTTTTTGCAGATGTAATTGTGAAATGATGGGGTATCTTGAAAGCAGGAACAGCAGACGAGTCGTGATAAGAGGAAACTCATATGCTATATCCTGCCTTTTTTCGTCTTGGTTTGTAGTGTCAAACTCAACAGAACAGTCTAATCTTCGTCTGACGACGCTTCCATTGGAGCGTCACTGTCTTCATCCATTGGCGCGTCTTCCTCGTCGCTCTCTTCTTCTCTTGGCCGCTTGGTGCCCTGTGGTGCTGCGTCCTTGCTGGCATCTGGCTTGGCCGCAGCCGTGGAAGATGGAGGCGCATTGAAGATAGTCCTCTGCAACTCTGTCTGCACACCAGGGCCACCGACTGGTGGGGGAACGGTCGATGGCGGGACGTATGTGCCGCGGAGCTTCGCGATGATATCTGAAGAGCCTTTCGCATAGACGATTTTCTATATCACGCAGAAGTGACAAGCCACGTTAGCCATGATTGCTGCCTGCGAAGTGAGTCGAGGGGCGCAGGGGCGCAGGGCAAAGGGCAAAGGGCAAAGGGCGCACACACCATAGGCTTCCCAAAGAACTCGAATCCTTGTAGAGCTCTCATCGCTTGAGTACTTGTGTGTATATCGCGAAAAACGATATGCGCCTGTCCGCGCATCTTTGCTGTTCGCATCGCGACGACGTCTAGGACAGGGCCGTATGTCGAGAACAGCATGTATAGCGCCGTGCGCATATCCGGCTTCTTTATCTTGTCAGGCAAGTTTGTGCAATAGAGACTGTGAGCGCGAAAATCGATGATTGTTAGTATTGATGCTGTTTCGATTTGTAGTGTCTGTCATTCGCACATACGTCTGGTTGGGAGTTCCCAGGCTCTGTGGGAGAGATGCTGGTTTGGCGGCCATTTTGATTTCGATGTGATACCAGGGCTTGCTCTGCGATATGAGCAAGATATGGTCTCCCTTTCTCCCTTTCCACCCTGTCTGTGATGTTGATTGAAGCTTGGAGTGGTTCGCAGTCTGGCGCAGGGCGGAGGTTTGGATCTTCTTCCGCGGCCGTCTGAGCGGGTCCTGCATCTTCCCCCCTATGACGACGACGACAGGCCAGAACAGCATCATCCACCACCACCACCATCATCACAACAAGAACAACCATCTAGATCGCTTACATCGATAGTAGAGAGCTCCTCCTATCGTACTCTGCTGCCTCAATTCAACCTCCATCTCTTGACACCCACATCACCGCGCAATGGCCGCCTCCGAAGTCCACCATCTCTTCCATAGCTCTATTGCGGACCACTCCTTCTCCGCAGACAACCACCTGCTGGCCGTCGCCAGGGAGAACGAAGTCGATCTCTATCAGAGGTCTGGCAGCCAGCTTGCATTGAAGGATGTGCTGAAGGGCCACGACAAGACCATCACCAGCGTCGACATTGCCCCGAACAGCGGGAAGATCGTTACCTGCTCACAGGGTGAGGAACCACCCCCCTCCTCCTTATCCATACCAACAAGCTAGCGAGCCAATAGCTAATCAATCACCTCTCAGACCGCAATGCCTATGTCTGGGAGCACACCCCTCACGGCTGGAAGCCAACCCTCGTGCTTCTCCGTATCAATCGTGCAGCCACCTACGTCCGCTGGTCTCCCTCCGAGAAGAAGTTCGCCGTTGGCTCCGGCGCACGTGTCATCGCCGTCTGCTACTTCGAGGAGGAGAACGACTGGTGGATTTCCAAGCACCTCAAGAAACCCATCCGAAGCACAATCACTTCTCTTTCGTGGCACCCCAACGATGTCCTGCTCGCCGCGGGCTCGACGGATTCCCATTGCCGCGTCTTCTCCTCTTACATCAAGGGCGTCGACCAGCGTCCTCCCCCTTCCGCATGGGGCGAGAGGCTTCCGTTCAATACTGTCTGTGGGGAGTTCTTGAACCCTGCTGCTGGTTGGATCCATGACTGTGCTTTCTCGCCTAGTGGTGATAGCTTGGCTTTCACTTCTCATGACAGCAGCATCACTGTTGTCTATCCCAGTGCTCCAGAGCAGCCTCCTCGTGCAATGATTAACATCAGCACGAGATTGCTTCCATTCACCAGCATGATCTGGAACGGAGAGAATGAAATCATCGCCGCTGGCTACGTGAGTGCCTTACCTTTTACTATCTTTTTCTTTTATCGCAATTACTGATCTAGGTGTCCAGGACTGCGAGCCCTACCGCTTCCAAGGCAGCGAAGCCGGCTGGCAGGTCGTTGGCCCCATTGATGGCAAGGAAGGCCGCGGTGCTACCGACGCTCGCGAAGAGAGCGCGTTGAACATGTTCCGTCAAATGGACCTTCGTGGTAGCACCAAAGACGACACTCAGTTGCAGACTGTCCATCAGAATACGATCAATACCATCCGTGTCTCTGAGGGAGCTGATGGTGTTGTCTCCAAGTTCAGCAGTAAGTTGCAATGCCGCTATGAGTAGACTCTCGTCTATGTTCTCTTACTGATTCTGTGTTATTAGCGAGTGGTGTCGATGGCCGCGTTGTTGTCTGGACGTTGTAATGAAATCAGTCATGGTGCATGCATGAGCGGAGTCCGTTACCATCGAAAATTGAGAGACTCATACCATATCGCCAATGTCAGAAATATTATACTTCACAGGACGTCGTCTTCTATCTTCGCATTTCGACTCGTGCACGGTATCTAATTCAGTCACGCATTTTTCATTTCTATCTCGAGGAAGTCAACGATCTCGTGTATCACACCGAAAACCAAGGCCATTTCCTCTAACGATAAATTTTGCTGCATATACTTGTGCCATACATGACGTGTCTGGCGTGGGAGAAAACCTGGGCCAACACCAACTCCAATGCGTGTCAGCGTAGGTCCTAGATATCGTACCCGTGGGCCCTTCTGAACAGCAGATCGTGCAACCCAGCCATCATTTCTATCTGGTTCTCCATCCTTAGGAATAACACCCATGATGACACCCGCTTCTGTGAGCCTTTCTACCAGCCTTCTGGACTCCATATTCTTCAATCGGCTCCCAACACCAAGATGTCGAGTAATTGATAATTCTCCAGGCCGAGAATGGTCATCAGGAAACATATAGATCAAGCGAATGTTCTTGCCCATCGAGTACTCAGCCGACTTCTTCTCGGGAGTCAAGATGTATGGGTTGATCTCAGGAGTCTTGTAGTTTGCCGATCTATTCAATTTCGTCACCCACTTCTGATACTCTGCCGCCACCGTCAAGGGCGAATTTTGAACAGGTCTGAGGCCCTGGTATAGTTCAAGGATTTTCCTCGATTTGGGTAGCTTGAAAGAGGACCAACTGGTTGGATTGGGGGGAGTGACGAGTGTTTCGAGAAAAGCAGTCGAAACGTCCCGGGGGTCAATCATCGGCGATGACGGTTTATTGGATCGCAGATGCGCAATGAGTGCGCGCAGAGCTAGAAGAGCAACGTTGCTTCGAAGAAACCGTTGTTCTGGAGCGACGTGGCCCGCTGCAGCAAGCATTAACGACATCCTGGTGGTCTAAAGACAATCTTGATGATCTCGCCTGTGATTCTCGCGTTGTTTGACTTGACGGAGGTTTGCAGCTTCTCCGCAGCTCCCCGTGCAACCTGCGGGTGTTCACTACTAGACGCGACTACCGCCACAATAGCCGTAAAAATCATGACCATGTTCACATTAAAGCAATGCAGACTAACGCTCTGGAGATACAAATGAAACACTGTGACACTATAGCCCATCCGTAGTATGAGGCCTGCAAATCCCAAGACGGTGGAAATAATCCCGATGCGCAACAAACAACTCCCAGATTCGGAACCTTGCTGGAATAGTGAATATTCCTTTAACCATGGGCGTCTGATTCGTTTGTTCCGACAGCTCCTCCATCATAGGCGCTTGAGCTCCATCTTCCTGGCCAGTCGGTAACTCTGCAGACCCATCATCTTCACCATCGGCTGCCTCTTGTCGCTTGAACTCCTGCCCCGCACTACAACCGGTATCATTCCTTCCAACGCAGAGCCGTAAATCTGATGCGGTGGCCGGGAGCTCGTCCCGCTCGATATACACTTCTCCAGAATGTGGAACATACCCCCATTCAGACAGGGGCAGGAGTGGAATAGGATCGTTGATATGCGTGACGCGGTGAAACGATGGCGACTTCAAACTGGCAGCTTCGTCATACTGCCCGTGCATGCCCAACCGGAACGACTCGTCGACGAACTCGCTGAATCTCAGATTGCCTACACGAGGTTGGCCAAACGTGACGACATGAGGGTTCCAGCCACGTAGTAAGAACTCTAGGCCCGCGAGCGTTGCTACCGCCCCGCCTAGAGAGTGCCCGACGACGATGAATTGGTAGCTCGGGAAGTTATGGATGGCTCGCTCTAGGTCCTTGATGACGGCATCGCGGCCGTGGAGCCATGATCGCAAGAAGCCGCCGTGGACAGTGCAGTTCTCACAACGAAACTCTTCGCCATCACCGCCCTCTATTGAAGGTGTGTAAACCTGAGGAGCAACCGAGAGGTCTGCAACGACATTCGCAAGGGAGTAAGTCCCACGAAACGCCAATATGATCCGTTTTTGACGTGGCAGATGAGAGAGTGCGAGATAACCAGTCGAGTCAGAGAGCATAGGGCCAGTGTTCCATGTCTATGAGAAGTTGTTAGCCACGGCGTACTGTGTGAATATGCAAATGGAGTCAGAGACCTACCTTGATCAGCTCAAATCCCTGAAACTCCCTGCAGCGGCCGGTGCATTGAAACGGCTTGTGGATACCCGGTGCGGGGACGCAGTAAGCGATGTCAGCAATCCGAGATAACTCTTCAAGTCGTTCGAAGAGTCTGCTTAGACATTCTGGGTCATCTTGACAAAATGGTGAATCTGGCTGATGCTCCTTTGGCGTTGAGAGACCGGTTTGCCGTGCTCCACTGGCCGGCAAAGCACGGCAAATCGAAGGCCCCAGATAGCCACATAAGTAAAGGGTAAGGAGTAGAAGAGATAAAGATGAAAATGGCGTAAAGGGCTTCATGTTACTCCAGTCATGGACTTTGGTTTCAGGTTGCCATGTCTTGGAGGAGAAATAGATGAAGAGGTTGCAGAGATATTTGTAGAGCGACACCAGCGTATATTGCAACCTTATGACCTGCATAGTATTGGGCGGAGGTGATGATGTCAAATCACCAAACTTAAAATAGAGTTGCGCGCGCCTAGCTGCGCTTAGGTATATGAGCGATATCAAGCGCGTCGCCTATGTACAATTTCAGGGGGTCATCAAGGCGTTGACACTATGCAAGGCAATGGTAAAGAATAAGTGAGGTCTTATGGCAGACACTTACGTAGAGCTTTCTGGACCGAGGTTGAACGCTCCTCCCCAAGCCAGCGTTCAATATCCTTCAGGAACTCCTCCTTTTCGTTATCCGCCAACAAGTCGAAGAAGGCTTCAGCGGCCTCTGCACGTGTCAGGCGGGTCGCCTCAAATGCCATTCCCGCGTGTGTGTGATCACGGAACAGAAGGGCCTTAGCAAGCGCCTTGATGTTGTCGCCTGTCTTTCCGGTGATCGCAGACTTTTGCGCCTTCTTGCTTTCATCAGGGGTATCTCGGAAAAGTCGCTGAAGACTTTCGTATAATGCAGATAAGGCGTCTCTTGTTGAATGCTGCACCGCCCGGTTAATGACCTCAATGGCGGAGGAGATAGTTTGTTCTATACGTTTATCACACATATCAGCCGACTGGGGTACACTGCTAAATCGCAAGAAATATGGGCCTTACCGTCATCGACATCAGGGGTAACGCATCCCAGAACGCATTCCACTCCAGCAGAAAGAGTAAACTCTTCAGTTCTGTTCCAGTTCACTGGTTAATCCAGAGCACTTCTCATGGGTTGGTTAAAACTTACTTAGCATCAACCTCATCGCCGTCATCACCATCCATTTGATTCTTATCGGTGACATCTTCGACGGCTTTCTCGACAATGGCAACTGCGTCCTTCAGTGTGTGCACATCCGAGCGGCCACGCGAAAATTCACCCAGAGCGCGAAGAGCATGTGGCCTATAGTACGCCTTGTTGCGTTTGGCTTCACGTAGCATGATAGTCTAAAGGGTATTAGCAAGTGCAATCTTGATCATGATCATCAATACTCACTAGCATCTTCTTCCGTATATCCGCATCGGTTTTCCAGAGATCAGAAGCCTTCAGACAGAATTTCACATATGCGTCTAAAACCTGCTCCTTGCCTTCCCAGGTTCTACCACCGATGGCTTTCTCGAGAACAGGCCATAGCTTCCTGGCTTTATCTGTGTCAATAATCTCGTCCGTCGTTTCTGAAATGAGCGCATAGACAGTCTCTTTCACGGCGAAAGAAGAGGCCTGCTTGATCATCCATTGAGGCGAATCCAGATGTTTTGTGATAAGCTGCAAATTTTCGGCGAAGTAGAGAGATGAAATAGCACGTGTGCCACTAACATTCTGCTCCCAGACCACGTGGAAGAATACGCGAACAGGGACGTGACGATCATGTTTCGCAATGAACACGAACGGCAAGAACGCTGTATTGAATCTAGACATTTGGTCGCTCGCTGCCTTGGTCATTGCCAAGATAATCTCACCGGCTATCATGCGACGAGTCGTAGAAACCTCATTCGTATCTGTGTCGAAATAGAGAGACTGGGCGAAATTGATAGTAGCTAGGATCTGGTTGCCACTGGCGAGGCGAGTGAGGTAGCCCAAACAACTACTGTAGGCCGCGCTCGCAGTAGTGTTGCGATCCATGAGGTGTTTCCGCATGAGTTTCATGAATCGATCAGCATAGGGTTCGAAGATCAGTGGCCTTGAACTCAGCAATACGATGAACTGAGCGACGGCAACTTTGGTCGGTAGACTGATGGCAGTACGGAGAATGTCTTCCAGGCGTTTCGTGACAGCCGTCATGGTCTCCCCATCCGATGTGTCCAAAGCATCAAGAAGATGAACATTGATGCTTTCCATCAACGGCGATTGTTGCAGCATGTCCAGGCGCATCTTGTCAATCTCTTCGCCCTTCAGCCCATACTTGTCGGCATTGAGATGGACAAAATTGAAAACCCCACCCTCCGACGTTGAAAGCGAGTTCATAAATGCCTCCAACACAGCGGGTATGTGTGGCTGTAGCACTTTAGGGGGGCAATGTTTGATAATCCCAATCATTGTCGCCGTGGAAAAGCTCACAACCTCCTTAACGCCGGACAACATGCCTTTGTCACCTAGTAAGAAAGGCACGATGATATCAAGCATTTTCCGGGGTCGCTCGTTCTCGCTAGCGTCGCCGCTTTCCAGCATTCGAAGCACGATTTTCGTTAGGACGGCGCATAGCTTTGTTGCTGCCTCTCGAACCGACCCCTTGATATCGTCTATAAGCCTAAAGGCCTTTGTCAAAATCTCGTCCAGGTATGCCTCATACTGATCAAGCTGACGTCCTTGCAAGAGATCAGCTATGGCCAAGCAGCTTGCTTGGCGCCCACGCCATTCTCTGCCATCTAGGACAGTGTCCAGAAGATCGCGCATGATCAGGTCACAATGCTCATTGATAACAGCATTGGAATCCTTCACGATAACGTTCCAAATATCATTCATGGACCGTTGCACATTTGGATTCGGGTCAAACCGATACCTGAACAGCTTCGCGTAGATCTTTGGGTTCTGGGCAAGGTGGCCGCTCACAGCAGAATCAGAGAAAAGACCACTTAGCCCAAATTGGCCGAAGGCAACGCGACTTGACCATATGGCGTTGCTAGAAGCCAACGACATGAAGCGGTAAACCAGACTAGGATCACCAGCCTCAGACGCCAGATTCACGATGTCTTTGTACGTCGTAACTGAAGAGCCGTCACCCGTCGGAATTGCACCTGGATTGAATATCTCTGTCTCCTCAGTGACTTGGCCGCCACCAAAGACATTGCTCTGAGTGTCTCTCTCTGCGGTAAATGACCGAACAAGGTCACGAATGAGTTCGTCCCTCATGTGTTGTGATCCCTTGTCATAGACCAAGCTGAGACCTCGACAAGCTGTCTCCTGAACAAGTTCATCGCGGTCAGAGAGCAGCCTGATGAACGCAGTCTGACAGTTACGAAGCTTATGCCTTATGCTTTCACTTCGGCTGCAGAATCTTATCAAGCACAACAGCCAAATAGCGGACGCTTTTCGCAGCGAAGGCTTGGGCTCTTTACAGCCTGCAATCACCTTGTGAAGCATGTCAGATATAGATTCTTCGGAGATCTCAGGAGCTGGCAGTTCTGCATCAACATCGAACTTCGCTATCAAAGCCTGAGATTTGCATCCAAGAGCGATAATTGACAAGCCTTCACCGACGGTGAACTGAACCTCCGGTTTTCTGATCTCGTGCAGGCTGTATAAACGTTCGTGTATATCTTTCGTGACTGACGAGTCGGGCCCGAATACCGCAGTCAGACAGCTTAGAGAGAATATAGCACTTTCGTCTTCCTTCTTCGCACTCTTTGTCAAAGCTGCAATGATTTTTGAACCAACTTCCTCATCTTCGTCTCCCTGAGGGAACATATCCGGCTTGATGGCTGTCGCCAAACTCAATTGGCCAAGTGCCTTATGCGCAACATCCTTCAACGACGCGTCGCGTGCATTGCAGATGATGTCGAAGATCAGCTCAATAAGCTTTTTCACCACTTCACCAGGAAGTGTCTGGGAGTTATGACGAAGGTAAACCCTCGACATGGTATCCACTGAGACCAAAAGAGCGCCGCGCACGCGATTCAGGGTGGCGCCAGTAGCATTGTTCCAGGATGATGCCAGGGAGGCATTCATGGAAATGAACTCGGCGCGCTTCTCATCACTAAAATCTGGGTGCGACGCGATTATGGAGAACGCCCGACAGGTGAGATCTTGCACTGCTAGGTCATTGGAATAAATACTGCTCTCGAAGAACGCGGGATCTGCTGCTTGAGCTAGTGGTGCCAGGAGATCATTTGAGGCAAGGGATGCAAGCTCGATGAAATGTTGTCCGCACTGGGCAGGGTTAAAGGTCCTGTTCGTCTCCGGCTCGGTGTAGAGTAACCCGGAGAGTGCTGCGGCTAAGAATGATCCGACTAACTCAGCACGTTCTCCCTCATTGATGAATTTGCGAACAATGGCACGGTTATGCTCATCCGCCGTAAGTTTCACATCGAGGAATTTCTCCCAATCCGCCTCGCCCTCCACCTTGATCCCCGCTGCCGAAAAGGCCTCGCATAGTAAGATATTCCTGCAGAAAGTTATCGCTGGCGCAAGCGACGCAGCATGAGCGATTCCACGCGAACTGCCAAAGATGGTCTTAGGCTGAGTGCTTAGTTTGGAAAACCTGAACGGAATCGACAGAAGTGGCTGCTTTTCGTCTTGCTTCGCGAAGAGGTAGGCTGCCAACTCGCTGAAGGGGGGGAAGCTGAGCTGCTCCGCTTTGGTAGTAGAGGAAATCAAATTATTGGTCATGGCGTACCAGTAAGGATCAAGACCCTTCTGCGCTTCTTCAATGACCTCGGGGCGTTCACCAAGATTAGCCTTACCCAGGCCGATCAAATTAAGCCATCGAGCCGGAACGTTCGAAAACGGCATGCAACGATTGATGAATCGCAGTGTTATGTACCTCGCATTTCGCACCACCACATGGTTATAGGTGGGCTCCCTATCGCCTTCCTCAAGCAACATGTACAATGTGAAGGAATTAGACAATGTTGCTTGGAAAGTTGTGATCAAGATATCTATTTTAGCATCATAGTCTCCGTTGATCATCTTCGAGAAAGAGTTCAGGAAACTGCCCAGGGCCTGGTCAATGCTGACGGATATATCTTGGCTGGAAGCGTCACAGCAGTATGAGACCAAAAGCCACTCGAGTAGCGCATAATCCGTCTTCAACAACTTGTTCGTCGGCTGTGAGCGATCCTTTTTCGCAGTCAGAAGGCCCAGCGTCTCATAGATCAGAGCTCGTCCTTGTGTGTCGCCCCCGGAGACACGCACTCCAAGTTCGTGGGCGTTCGGCCATCCTTGCTTGAGTATGAAATCCTGAATGGCAGTGATAGCCATAGGTATCAACTTCTGCAATGCAGCAGGATCGCCCACACGGGCTATCCATATGATGAACGAGAACAGATGATTGCGCAGCTTCACCGCTTCCAGGCCGATCTGCTGCGGATCCCTCGGCATCTCATAAGTGAGAGACAAGTTCATCATCTCCTTGATCTGGTCTGCCTTTGTCGTAGCTATCACAGACCTGCTCAAGAACTCTAGGATCTTGATCTGGATATGAGGTAGCGCGGGTGCTATTGGGTTTTCCGAGGCTCGGCCAAGGTACAATGCGTATAGATCGTCGATCATTTTCTCGTCCTCGAGATCGAAATGGGCGCGCCTTAGTAAATAGTTTCCAACCGACGGCATTGCATTTAGATTTTGGTCTGCCAGTAACACCACGCAACCAACGAATCGCTCAGGATCGCGAAATGCCCCGCTGGAAAGCCATTGCGCTGCTACAACTTTTGTCGTCAAAAAGTTCAAGCCGTGCGGTGGTTTCCACACCTCATTGTAGTCACCATAGTTGTTCAAAAACTCGAACTCATCCTTAGATAAACTCGGGTGAGAGTGCTCGTCGCTCTCGATATGCGTCGGCGACATCAGCAAGATCTTCGTGAACCATTTCGCAAGGAACGCTGCATCCTCATCCTTCAACTGAAGAGTCTCCCGCAGCTTCGCATGCTCAGGCGTGCCGGGCTGAGGTATCCTGAAATACGGAAGCAGCTTCAATATAATATGAAACACACTCGCAGCCTGCTTCGGACTCTCCAAGCTCCCCACGCCCTCAATCAGCTCCGGCACCAACTGCGCCTGCTTCTTCTGCTCAATCCTCTCCAACCCCAGCTTCAAATACGTGAGATCGAAGTTCCTCACCAACGTATTCTTCTCCTCCTTGAACTGCTGCAGCAGCGCACGCACAGGCAGCCTGAACCTCGTCAGCGGCCGCAGCCGCGTATTGATATGCTGACATATCGAAATCACTTTCTGGCGCACGTCCAGGCTTTTTGACGCCAGCTTGAGCAGCAGGGGCGGGAGGTACTTCTTCAGCAGCTCCTGTAGCTTCTCGTCCGTGTCTGCGAGAGCGATGCGCATCTCAACCGCGTTGACGAGGCGCAGCTCGCGCTCTGTCGGGTCCTCCTTCTCAGCCATGCCGGTGTGGTTGATTGATAACGCGGCCTTGGTCGGACTGACGTCACGTCAATTGCTCAAGACGGGGGAAAAAGAGATGTTCAATTTGAAGAAGGTGTTCACATCAGACTGAGATGCAGAAGAGTAGACAATGCTTGGTTATCAAGGACACGCTGCTTGTTCGAGGTTAGGTGGTGATATGGAGTGAGGTCAATTAGGTGACAGATCGACCGACGTCATGGGTGGTGGTGGTGGTGGTCTGGCGATCTGCGATCTGCGGGGAGGGGAAAGCTACTGAGTAACATCGTTGATCCGAACTGCCCCTGACTCAATGGGAGCTCCTGAACGACCACGACAGTGCAGGAAGGCAGCAAGCAGCAGGCAGGAGGCAGGAGTAGTTGAACATGGTGATAAGTAAATCATAATCATAAACCATAGTACCCCCGATCTACGGCGCCCACACACAAGGATAAAAAATCAAAATCAAAATCAAAATCCCGGAAAATGATCATCGGTAGAGTACAGAAAAGAAACGAAAGAAACACCAAATCGAACGATCAATCAAAAGGATCCGCTCACCCCATCGACAAGGAGCATGTTGGATCGACTGCAATCAAAGAAGCAGAAGACCGCAGCGATCTCCATGGCAACTTGGAAGAAAACGTTCCTTCCCCAGTTCATAAACTGCGGGAAATCCAAGGTCAACCGCCACCCACTGTTCCAGAAAAGAAAGCAAGAGCGAGAGCGAAAG
>JAGYIB010000106.1:0-15694 GCA_024244615.1 Ascosphaera pollenicola | reverse complement strand
ATAAAACGCCTTTCTGAACGGCTCGTAGTCGATCTTCGAGTGGTCCACTGTCGGGATGTCCTTCTTCTTGCGAGCTTTGCTCGCGATGGCCAAAATATCCTCTTCTGCGTCGACCGCGGTCATGGTGACTTCGTCCTCGTCGCCAAAGAGAGCTTCTGGCGCTTGCTGCTTTTTCGACGAGAAGACCTTGCGCTGGGGCCGTTCTGCGGTCGCGCTCAGATTCGACATGAACGCGTCGAGAGGGTCGATGTCTTCTTCCTCTTCTTTTTTCTGCTGCTGCTGCTGTTGGGGTTCCGCAGGTGCATCTTTCATCTCAACATCTCCCGCGCCAGCGTCACTTTCCTGCACACCATTCTGCAGACGTTCCTCGCGGCGCTCAGCAGCTTGTCTCGCCGCATCGGCAAGGCCCTCGTCGGTGCCGTCCTGCATATTGGTGTCGTCATCCTGGTCATTATCGTCGACAACCGCATTCGCGGCATCTTCAAGTGCGGGCTCAGGCAATTTGGCAAGTTTCGTCTTCGTCGACTCTTCTTCGCCAAAATTTAGCGTCCGCTTTGCAGGAAGCGTTGTTGTGTCGTTCGTCGTCTTTGCGCCCAGACCAAATCCGCTTACATTGCCGCCGGCTTTGAGAGGTGCTGTTGGATAAAAAAAAAGAGGGGAAATTAGCAGGGAGGTAAGACCTATCATTGCGACGGTAAATTGGTAGACGTACCTGATTTGACCCCTGATGCAGTAGGCACTGGTTTGGTTGCCGCCGATGAAGGTGCAGATAAGGCGCTGGCGGCTTCCTTGGCGGCAAGCGGGACTGCTACTCCGGTACCAAGGGGCGCAGCTGGAGAATGCGTAGCCGGTGCGGCTTTCTTAGCAATAGCTTTGGGGTCAAACTTGCCGGTGTATGCGGGCTGTTCAGTGACTGATGCAGGTGCAGAAATAGGTGTGGGAGCATTCGCAGGCGCAGGCGCAGGAGCGGTGACAGGAGCAGGAGCAGGAGCGGTTTTGCTGTCAATTGCCGCTAGGATCTCTTTCGCATTATTCTTGCTTTCTAACTCCTTCTGCTTCTTCTCCTTCTCTGCTGTCTGTTTCTTCTTCCACGCTTCTAGCTTGGCAAGTCGCTCTGCCTTTTTCTGCTCATCCGTCGAAGGCGTGGCTGCTGCAGACGTAGATTGCTGCTGAAACAACAAAAAGACGCAAACGGTTTAATAAGCTGTCAAAACCATATTTCGTGCCAAAGGGGTCTTGACTTACCTCCTGAGGTTTCCGTGACGCCGGACCCTTGCTGCTATCGCCTTGTCTAGGAAGGTTTCTCGAGTCAGCGGAGCTTCCTCTGCGCCTGATACCCACGCGATCACGAGAGGCATCCCGCCTGCTGTGATAGTCCTTGTCGCGACTCCTCCGCGAATAGGCGTCGCGGTCTCGTTCTCTGTCTCTCGAGCCGGAGCGGTATCTCTGGCGATCGTGCTCGCGCTCGCGGTCTCGCGGACGATAGGGAGCGTCATCGTTTCGATAGTCGTAGCGTCTATCTGACGATCGATCTCGACGGCGGTAGCGATCCCGACTTCGATCACGACGGTATCTCTGTGAAGCAGCAAGAAAAGGCCAGGGGTTAGTCATTTGAACCTGCAAGAAGGTTGCGGGTGTGCGAATCAATCAAATCATGGAGGGGCTGGCACACCTCCGGCGTACGGGACATGCGGCGTCTTCCGTCATCACGACGACTGCGCTCGTGGCGATCCTCCTCCCTGCGGCTCCATCGTGAAGAGGAATACGTGCTGCCTACAGGCGATGGTGAGCGAGTATCCCGGGCCATAGTTGCAGGCCAAAGGGCAGAATGTTAAGGTAGTATTACAGCTGCGGTGGTGGTGATCAACTGGTTGAAAGAAGTGAGTGGTCGTCTCTCGTTTCTCTTATCTGTGTCTCTCCCTGTGTCTTGTCAATGACAATGACAACGACAACGACAATGGCGATGGCGATGTTGAGGTTGATGATGTCGGTGATGTCGATAATGTCGGTGGTGAGTTTGAAGTTGCGGTTGAAGTTGAGGTTGACGTTGAAGATGCCAATTCGGGAAGAGAGAAAAAAGAATTAAAGATGACATAGCCGCGCGGCTATGAAAGCAACAAGCGGGATAAGCGCTGCAAAACACGCTAAGCTGCATACAGTAACCCAGCAGTGCTCATACGCAAGCCCTACACAGACATGGCAGCTCTCACCCCAAAACGGTAAAACCAAAACAGGCACCGCAAAACCGCGACTTCCGACTCACTTCAGGCCAGCCAGAGAGACGCAGCCAGAGAGACAGACAGAGAAAAGACAGAAAGACACGCAATTGACGTCAAGGAAGTCAAGAGACAGTTCGATCCAGTGCTTCTGGCGTCTACTTTCTACTCCGCTGCTGTGGGGCCTTGATTCGCTTCTGCAGCGCTCCCGTCCGCCTGTTCTGCCACCCGACAACCAACGCAACGCAGCGCAACACAGACAGCAGAGCTCATCAGGGACAGAGACAGAGACAGAGACGGCGCAATCAGAGTAGTTCAGCTCTCTTTGCCAGTCAATTCGTTCACCCGATCTGGGTTTTTCTTGTTTCGGGGATCTAAAAACCCTGGTCGACCTCAACATATCAACAAACTCCTCAATTCTCAATTCTGCATCGCAACCTCAAAAATGAGCTTCACTCTGATTCCACGTACCCGCGTCGTCTTCCGCTGCGCTACCTTGGGCGCACAGGCCTCGCGCAATGCATTCGGGGGTCTGATCTCAACATCCTCCAGTGCCTCTCCTGTACGCGCCATCGCCGCGCTACAGAGATGCGGTTATGCGACTGCGACTGCGACCAAGTCCGCCGCCGCAAAGCCCAAAGCTGATCCAGCTGCGAAGAAACCCACCGCCAAAAAAACTGTCGCTAAGAAAACACCAGCGAAGAAAACTGTGCGCAAGACCGCCGCGAAGAAGCCGGCGAAAAAGCCCGTCAAGAAGGCCAAGAAGAAGGCCGTGAAGAAGGTCGTGAAGCCGAAGAAGAAGGTCTTGTCGGAGAGGCAGAAGACGTTGTTGGCCAAGAAGCAGGCTCGCGAGCTCGTTGCTGAGCTCAAGGAGAAGGCATTGAAGCCCCCCGCGAAATTGCCGGACCAGGTCATGACCTTGTTCATGAAGGAGAAGGCCACTGGTTCTGGCAACATCCAAGAAATTGCCCGCAGTTACAAGCTATTGCCCGAGGAAGAGGTCCAGGTATGTCGTGGGAATTCATTTTTCGTTTGCAGGAACAATTGATTGCTCACTCACCTCCTTTGTAGCGTCTTACCAAGGCAGCCGCCAGCAACAGGGAAACCAACAACCAGGCCTACAAGAATTGGCTTGAGTCATTGACCCCTCTCCAGATCAGAGAGGCCAACATTGCGCGCAAACGCTTGAATACCATTCTTAAGAAGACAGCCTACCGCCAAATCAACGATGACAGAACAGTCACTCGTCCTAGAACTCCTTACATCCTCTTCTTCAAGGACCACTACGCTGCGCAGGTCCAGCCAGACGAGAAGATCACTCAAACTATGACCCGCATTGCCTCGATGTGGAAGAACCTTAGTGTCGCCGAGAAGCAGGTAAGCACCACGCCGTTTGACGCACTCATGTCTTACGATGTTCCCTCGTATACTGACTGCAAGACAGAAATATCTCGCGCTCGCCCAGCAGGACAGGAACCGTTACATCAATGAGTTCAAACATGCCTACGGCCAGGAACCCGTCCTGGCAAAGGCCGCCGCTACTGCTTAAATGGTAGATGTTTGTGTTTATCCTTTTCTTTCTTCTCTGTGTTTCTGCTTTCTGCCCGTGTCAACTTTCATTACCCGAAGACTGCTTATTGAAGAATACGAATCTGGTGTTTTATCTGCCCTGTGGCCCTGCGTGTGTTTTCCTGTAACCTCATTCCTGGCTGTATCGTTAGCATCGCAATTCTCAGCTCGTCTACCTTTGCAAGGCAGGACATCGACGACAGATCAGCCTATTCATTCATGCGTAGCGACCGTCTCTGAAGTTCCAGATCAAGGATTGCGCCCAGCCAGGCATTCCGGCCCACTGCCATGCCATGAAACCAGGACATCACAAACAACGTCACGTCGACGAGACTTTCCTGCCTCCATCCACACAGCGAAGCGCAGCACTAATATATCACATGCTACAGTTGGCCAGTGGCTTGTGCCAATTCCATCACGGTCGGGTGAAACGCAAGAAATGATCATGGATCTTGAATTGTGCGGTGGGCAGGCAGTCAGAAGTCATGATCCTGGAGAGCCCAACGGTCAACCGACCCTGGATGGTTTGCTTGCTTGCTTGACCGGTCTGGTCTGATCTGGTCTGGTCTGCACGGATCATGATGATATGGACATGACATGCCTAGCGTCTAGCGTCTTTCCTACCTACAACTGCCGTACATACATATTGCAGGGCCTGTGCCGCGTGCAACGCTCAGAACTGAAGTGCATCTCGGGTATCATTCATCGTGCAGGCAGATATTACGGATACTAGGATGGCCAACCCCTTTGGACTCTGCGGATTGTGAATCTGAATCTCTTATATACGGGCAAGCAAGACAAGATCGGACTCGAGTATGCCCTATGCATACATACATACGGAGATATAGCTCGAGAGATCCCACAACCAAGCCTGACACATACACCCATCAGGTGGCCCTCACCATTGCGTGGCAGCGCCTCAGCCAGTTGCACCAACCGCCTGCTGCAATACGGCAGATCGGACAACCGAATTGTTCGAGCAGAGCCGTTTCCCGTCCAGGTGTCTGGAGACGCAGACTCGTGCTGATTCAACGGCGCGATGGTAGCCGACTGTGATGTTGATATTGCTTCTGCTGCTATCACCACTGCGATGTCGAACTGTCAGAGCGGAGAGAGTCTGGTTATCGGTTGGGCGGACCGTGACCGTCTTCCCCTCTCTGCTCTATCGTCTGGAAAAGAATTCGAGACGTTCACCTCCTCCACGGTAAGACAGCCCAGCCCACCCACCATTTCGCAACAAGGACAACCATCGAGTCAAGTATCAGCGCCTCGAGAAGGGGCAGGGGAGCAGCTATTAAAAATAGGATGCCTCGCAGGATCCTTCATGGAGCACTGCATGCATCGAAGGGTGCCGGCTGGCCATTGATGGCGTGGCATACACTCTGTACCCCATAATGCGTACACATGGCACGATCGACGTTGAAGCTTTGACTGATAAATTCGCCCTTCTCTTTTTTTTTTTCTGATGCGCTTCTATTCTAGTGGCAATGTGATGTCCTACGCCAATGCCTCCTGGGCCTCTTCGCGAACGCACTGGGCTTCGATGCTCCAGTCTCTACGCATCTCTCGTCCAGCCTCCTCGACGCTGCCCCTCCTTACCACCGTGTCGGTCACGATGTACCCCCTGCGTACGTCGAACAGGATAACAAAGCACGCTACTACCTCGACCAGACCGTGAAGAAGACGCGCATTGATTGTGCTGTGCCAGGTGCCCTACAACAACCTCTGGCAGTCACAGATACATTAGCGGCCCTCGATTGGGGCAGGCCCTCGAACATCAGGACTTGCAAGAAGAAACGGCCAGCGAAGAAGTCGACTTCCAATGGCACTTACAGAACATCCGGCCATGCAGACGATAACAGGGAGTACAGACAATCCGGATTCAACAGTAACACCAACAACAACAACGGTCAATCCGCAGGGCGCTCAGGATCAAGTGGGATTGGAGGCAGTGGCGGCGGGCGTCCACCCGGTGAAGGCGGTGATCCATTCGGTAACCGCTCGTGGGACATGGCTGGGCGCAAGGTGAAGAGCAAGAAGCAAGAGGAGGAGGAAGAGGAGGAGGAAGAAGAGCGGCGCGAACGAGCAGAAGCAGCTGCGCGTGCTAGAGAGGTGGTAGAGCGTGCTCGACGCCCACGACAGCCGTTAGGATATCAAGGTGCGGGTTATGAAGAGGGACGGGGTTATGCACGACCTCCGCTTCCAGAGAATATGGCTCCAAATGTGTTTCCTGAGCCAGCCCCTTCTCGTGGCAGAGAAGTCATGCAAGATCCCCACGGGGCTCGAGAGCCCCTTCTCACGCTCAACACGCAGAACTTGCCAACCAAGAACATAATGTCGAATCCTCCGTCATTCCTCGATGAAGACCCCAACAGTAGTGAACGCTACGGCGAGCACCCTTCGGCAACCGATGGCCAAAGTATCATGGGTACAAACAGCGCTTTTGGGGCATTTGATTTTGGTGGATTCGGGCCTCCCTCTGCTCATCCAAGGTCACAGAGAAGCTTTCCGATAGAAGAGGAGAGGTTTCACATGGCAGAAGCTGGGATGCCACAGATCACGAGGGAACGATCTCCCTCTCCTGAGTTTCACAGCCAGCGTGAGTCGCCCGAGATATTCGAAGATTCGCGGCCCAAAGTCATTTCGCAAAATCACCCAGAAGCAACGACGCACGATGATAAACTCTCGAATACTCTTGGAGAAGAACTGGAATCACATGCCCATCGCGGTCGTGCCGCGCATAGGTCTGAGGCAGGTTACCCCAACACGAATCATTGGAATGGCAGTTTCCAGCCGGATTGGGGAGATGACGAACCGGCGGGAGATATCTCTTTAGACGATCTAAATCGCCCTTCTGATCGAAGCAGATCACGAATTGACCCGGATTCGACCATGCATGGAGACTCTTTCGAAGCTCGACCTGAGTCGGCGGGGCAAGACGTACAAAGTGGCAATGAAGCAGCCGACAAGTCATCGAGCTCGGAATATGAAGAGCCGGTGGGTGGACTCTGGGGCTTTTTTGGAGCCACCAAGAAAAAGAAGAAGGATAAGTCTATGGCGCTTGGTAACCTAAGCTCATCTCCAAACCAGAATGAGGCTTCATCACTTGAAGACCGCCGAAGCCTTGATGGTACTGATATGGCAAAAGTCCCTTCAGCAAGCCCTGATGATAGGCGAGTCCCGACAAGTGCCATCAATATCAACCGTCCATATGACGACTGGTCTGAGAAAGACTCCCGCCGGGATGAATTTTCTCCTGACGATCATCAATTATGGATGGAGCAGGCAGGCAGGGACAATTCTCGACCGCGATCACGATCTAATCAGCCATCTCCTTTCATCCAGTTAGACGTAAAGGCCAATCCGGAAGACATCAACGCCAGGCTGGATCGGTCTAAGGTACACAAATATCCGGCGGCTCGAGTTGATCTTCAGGGGTTAGCAAATGATCTTGGGCAACGCAAGAGGCGTCCTTCTACGCACAACCTCAATCAGATATCATCGGATGAGATTCCACCACCACTTCCTCAGACCTTGAGAAAGACACCGGATGAAATTCCACCACCGCTTCCCCAGACCTTTAGAAAGACACCGGATGATCCTTGGGTGAATCCATGGCAAAGCTCTCATCATGGATATGACGAACAGACACCGCACACAAGGGACGAACAGCAGTACGCGGAGAGCGAGATACCGCCCATTCCTGCCGTCATGAATGTCGAGGACGAGAAACCGCCAATCCAGAAGACACCTGTACGTTCGAAAAGCAAAATACGCATACGCCCACCCCCAGTGGACAACTCCGGTCCTATTCGCCCAAAGCCCTCGCGAAATAAGTCCGTCACTCCTGAGCTCGAGAAACAGGGCAGTGTCAATACCATCGATCGCGAGTCTCTGAAGAACAGTGATAGAACATCTACTCGGTCTCGCGGATTGCTGCCGAACCAATGGGGTGCTGAGTCCCAAGACGAGGACCAGGTCCGGCCATCCATACTCGGCGAACCCCTGAACATGTTCAATGTACCCAGTTTCAGACCTCCTACTAGGGGCATGAACAGTGACCAAGAGCATGACGGGAGACCACGAAGGGGTACGTCAAGAGCCAGCAGCAGGATCTCTCCAGATGATCTTCCTATCGGGCCCAAGACCTTGACGCGAGGCGAGCAGGAGAAGCCCGATTACGACTGGCTTTCTCCTCCTGATCAGGACTCCAATGCACGACCACAATCCAGAATGCGCTCTGGTACAATGAGGGGCAACACCATCTCCAAACGAACTCGTCCTGCTTTGCCAGTGGATGCACCTCCTGATCCGCCAAATGCAGCTCCTCCATTACCAGCCGAACCTAGATTTCCAATGACAAAACGAAAGTCGATCCTGCGCATGAATCCTGAACGCGAAAGACCTACTACTAGGGCCCCGCGCCGGGGAGAATTGTCCTCTGCTGCATCTACTCGTTATCTTTCAAGAGAAAGGCCACGCAACATCACGCCTCCGGATGTTAATGTCAATCGCAACTCTAGTAGTGCTAAGCCTAGGAATCAAGATGAAGAACGACATCCTGAACCGGACTTGAGAAGGCGACCTAGTCAGCGCAACGCTATCTCGACTTCTCGCGCTATGCCCTCCCAGCCTTCAAAGGTTCCGTTGGCTGCTCAACCAGTTCCAGAACCTGGTCGACAAAGCAGTGCGTCCTCGGAGAAAGAGTCGAATCAGCCGATGGAGGAGGAAGTTCCCCAGCCTGTCAATCAGGCTCCAGATAGAAGGCTTACTTCTCCACCGTCTGCATATAATCACTATTCAAGAGAGTTTGGAGTTATGGGCAACCCAATCCAGAGCTCACCACAGGGCGGGAACCCGGCTAAGCCTCCTCGCGATTCAAATGGTTCCAGGACTTTACAAGCACAGAGACCTCTCTCTAACGGTGCTGCTGAAGAAAATATTCAGCGTGCAGCAAATCTCAATCCCTGGCAACAGCCCTTTCAACCCCATAATGAGCCTCCGTTGACCAAATTAACGCGACCTGAAAGTCGCGAATTGCCCTCAAGATTAAGAGAGAGTCGATCACCCTACGAAGGCAATGAAGGACCGAATGACTCATCGTCTTTCAAGAAGAATGTGCATGAACTTGATCAACCGTCGAGTCCAAAATCACCGATCCGAGCCGATGAATCGAGAAAACCTCGTCAAGCACATTCGCCAGCAGTATATCCGGACGTACAGCCTATCAAGGCTCGCCAACATGCTTCAATGCCAGAGCGAGAGGTGAACGGGAAGGGCACTCCGCAAGATATAAATCCATCACGAGAGGTGCGAGATCAATTGCAACAGCTATCGCCTCCTGCGGACACAAACATACATTCTCGTCAACGACGTCGTGGAAGTTTGATGCCGCAGGCAATGAAGCGTGCTCCTTTTCCAGAGCCAGCCGACGAGTTTCATGGTCAGCATCCTTCTCCATCGTCCCCTAAGGCAGCATCCCCTGTCGATGACTTCAATCACGTCTCTGTTGCTTCACCACCTCGGATTCATCATTCCAGTCGCCAAAACACCCCTGTTGCACCTGAGGAATATGGATTGCATGAAGGGGATATGCCCGATAACCAACTCCTTTCTCCTCGTCGCAGAAAACAGCGTTCACGGATTGAAGCGCCAGCTGATCACAAGGATAGAGACTGGTCCCAGCCGACGAGTCCTGTTGCCAGGGAACCTGATGATATGAATAGAAGGACAACACAGGACGACCTGGAACATCAACACACGCGTGCTACTTCTCACCGAAGGAGTCAATCAAAGGAGAACCTGCGCAGGTTCAAAGAACAACTTGAGGAGAAACTCAGAGAACGACCTGATTCTGAGCGTGTTCGAATGCTAGAGAAACATATCAATGAGAGACTCGGAGCCGTATCACCCTCGCAATCAGAAAGCTCATCAGAGAAGGACGAATTCGTGGGATCACCACATGGGGAAGAACCGCGTGAGGAGCCTGAGCCCATTGTTGAACAGCCTCCACAAGTTGACGAAGAGCCAAAGCAAGACGACAAGCCAACAGAGAGCAAACCACAAGCCAGTACCGGCTTGATTGGCAGCATCTGGGGCCTTGTCAAAATGGGTGCCGGGCAACAGAAACCTCCTGAACTCCCGACGGATGTTGCGGAGAGTGAGAAAGATGACGCCCAAGCTGTGCAAGGCACCAATGATGACGCTGCAATTGATGAAGTTCAGGCAGAAGAGGAGAAGCCACAAGCAGAGATTGGGCCCTCCGTTACCGATGATACACCACAAATATCGCAGAATCACGGCCTGCCTTCTAAAGACCAGTTGGCAGAGCAGCAAACGCCCTTGGAAACACAACCGGTCAATTCACAAACAAACCTTCACGCGCCACAGAAAGATGAACGCAACATGCAGCCCGTCAACGGTTCCTCAGTCTCTCACGTTTATAGTGACAGGAAGCGCCAGCGACCCCGCGAGATGGCACCGCCAACGCCCAAGAAACGAAGCTCTGCCTCCAAAAGCCGCAGGGATGCTCGGGTAGCTCCCACCCCAACCGCTAGCCAGGATCTAGCTCAACCCGTTAGAGAGACGGTGGCTGGGGACCCACATATACCCGCAGATACCACAGCTTCGCGAAAAGTCAGACAACATCATAACAACCTACCTTCATCGAGCAGGCATGAGCGGCCGCCGTCGACCAGTCGAGCTAGGAGGCATATGCAGCCTGGTCCCCGGGATCTCGTGAGCGCCAGGGAAGATCCTGCATACTCCAGCAACGTGCCAATTGAAGAAGCTAAGCTGCGGCGTTCTTCATCCCGGCCTGCGAAAACGGTTTCTAAAAGCGGAGAAGAAGGCCAACGGTCGCTGAAACCCCAGCGCAAGCCCTCTCGGCATCGATCAAACCCAATGTCTTATCAACCGGCTTATGTAGAATCTGAAGCAAGCTCCCCTAGAAGACGGTCATTGTCTACATGGGAATTGTCAGATACCGACTCTGAACCAGGAGATCAGGATGATGTTCCCCCTCTCCCTCCTCCTCCTTCTCCTCCACCACCTCCTGAGAGTGCCGTGCAGGAACTCAAGCCTTCGCATGTACCGTCAGAAGCTCCAAGCACTGCACGAAAATACCCGACCAGAAAACCAACGACCGGATACAATGTGCCTCCCCCAAATCAGGCCGAGTTGCAACAGCCTGAACGACCGCGCACCTACGTGAGAACGCGAGCCCAACCACTGGAAACGCAGCCCATTAGGAGACAACCATCGTACGATGAATATGGTAAGTGTAGCTATCACATGGTGATTGAGAAGTTCCAGAGATTTGGGCGTCAATGTCATCACCTGAACTCATAACTGACGGGCCTATATAGACCATGGATCTGCTCAGCAAGACTCACCAAGTGGTTCAGAGGACTATACCTCACAAGAAGAGCATCCGGTGACCAAACCCCTTGTGGGCATTCCTACACGTACAAAGAGCATGAAGGATCGGGCCAGCCGACCAGAGATTCGAGAAAAGCCACCCAGGAAATCCAAGCCTGTTGAGATTCTTAAACCCTTGGTTATTGAGGAAGAAGACCCTACTTCAGACGAAGGTAAAGCTTTCCCATTACCCCTGATCTCGCATCACAATCTAATTTAAATATCTATATCAAATAGACAGAAGCTACCGGCGACACAAGGAGGCAAGAAGATCCGAGAAGTCACATCTCAATCGCAGGTTGTCGAGACGCCGCGAAAGGAATCGAGAGCCAGGTAAGGATCGCTGTAGAAGGAAGAAGTGAGCAGTTCTGACCTTGCTATATAGTCCCAGTGTCATCACCTATTGAGCCGCCAGAGGTTGATCGACCATCTGATCGTCAGCCTAGGGAAAGGAGAAGCCACAGACCCCGCCCTCAGTTGCCAATGGCAGAGGTAAGCACCAGAAGTTACGTGACATAACTCTGTGTGATGAGATATTAACATGTTCATACCAGCCCGACGCCAGCAAACATGAATATCATGACCTTGAAGGCAATGAACCACGTCCCTTGCATCGAAGCTCTACCCTTCCTGCCGCAAGGATGGGAGGGATACTAGGCTCTCTGTGGAACAACATCCGGAGACCGAAAGCTGATGAACCTGATCACCCTGCAAGCGATGATGAAACGCGGCGACAACCAGAGCGGACCAGAGGTATCCCGCGACGAACACAAAGCCACAGACATAGACGACCTGTGTCAGAGATTCCCAGCCCAGTTCATAAAACGGACCCTGAGCAAGAGGCATCTTATGGGCCGGCCAGAGATCCGTCTGACGCGAGAGCAGAGCGCAAAGCTCGGCGACGCGAATCTCGAGAACGGCACAGACTTCGCCAAGAGGCCGACGAACGAGCAGCAGACCTCAAAAGAATCGAAGCAGAGCGAGCGCGACAACAAGAGGACGAGGAAGCTCGAAAAGCGGCTGAGAAGCGCGCGCGCAAGAGGGCATTGCAGGCTAAACGTCACGAGGAAGAAGAGCTGAGTCGCCAGCGATTGGAGGATCGAGAGGCACGACGTACTGAACGGAGTGTTCGCAAGGAGCGGCGCAGAACGCAAGATAGGGAAGAATCAGCAGTGCGCAGCCATCGGAGACGGCATTCGTTGGTTCAAGACAATGAGATGACCGGCAATCCACCCGAGCGGTCGTCACGTCGCAGGCATCATCAGGGCCATTCGGACAATGACGCCGGCGATACGAAACTTCGCCAACGTGGCCATCATCGATCGGTTGACGCCGGCGATAGGCATAGGACCCCCCGTTCAAAGCACAGGAAAAGGGACCATGAACCCATGACCAGTCCCGCGTACCCGTCAGCAGGACCCAAGGGCAATGAGAAGACTGCTTCGTGGGTTAAATCGCAGCACACTGATCCGCCTGAACCTCCTCCTGTTGTCCCAACACTTGTTGATGATCCTGGTGGCGAAGGGCACACGATATCCTCGGATGAGGAAGTCAGGAAATCACTGAGAAGACAAGCAAGGAGGAGGAAGAAGTACGGTGATATGACGGACGAGGAGATCGAGCAGTATCGCGCCAGGCGCCGCATGGAACGTGAGCAGACCAGAAACCCAGAACCCCCTGGCCACCAGTCCGATGGCATTCCTGGAAAAGTTGGGAAATGGTTCAAGAAGTTCTCGAAATAAGACGTCGTTAGTGCGCATGAGTCTGAGCTGGCGAAGTATAATCAGCTTCAGCAACAATAATCAGCGTCTTGTATCCGTGATTTCAATCCATAATTCACTTGATAATGTACGGTACAGGGGATATCAAACGCCGGTACATAGTGCCTCGGAGCTGTGTGCATACGGAGTACAGCCGACATAATCAGCACGCTTGTGTCTCGAAGCTGCAGTGACAAGCTAAGCATCCTGCTCATCGCTCTGTAGCACCGTTCTCGCCCATTCGTAAGTTGACAGATACAATCCAGTCCCGAAGGCAGCCCAAGCAGAACGAAGACTGGCGCCACGGAAAAGGCCCCTGAGTCCGTTTTCGATGTAGACCTGTCTCAAAGTGCCTAGCATCCCCTTTCTGACTCTTGTTTCCTTCGGACTCCCCTCATCCCTGAGCATCGTTCTTGTTTTGACCACATCAATTGGCGTCACTATGAATGCTGCGATACTCCCTGAGAGAGCAGCACTGAGTGCCGCTACGGTAGTGCGTTGGAAGAGAGGGAGTGAGTCCACCGCGTTGTACTGGTTGACTGATTCGGTTCTACCCTGTCTCCAATGCCATTGCTTCGCAAGGCGGCCCCTGAAGATCTCAAATAGGGGAAAGTTGATTCCCGTTGTAGGAAGATTCCTTGAAAGCATCGCGATGTACCCGCGCCATAGATGGACCGGCTGTTTTCTGAGATGCTGGAAAGCCTGCACAGTCGAGCTTTTTGAGCTTGAAGAAGATGGAAGCATTTGGGCATTTTGCTTCAGCACTTCAGCGGGCGTGAGAATGGCGCAAGAAACGGCTTCCGCAATCGATGAAGAAGCAGCATGAAGAACAGGAACAGGGATACCTGATAGGGGCCCGGCTTTGCGGGAAGATTTGAGAACCGAGTTGAGGCTGTTATAAGTGACGAAAAATGCACCAGCTGGTTTGGTTTTGGTCGATATCATCAGCAAGATGAGATCGTTGCCAGAGCCTCTGGATTTCAACGACTAGTGCTCACATGAAGGTATCATCGCCAATGCGGCAGCCCCGACTCCCTGATACAAGCCTCGAAAAAGCACTGCACGGTTGACAGCGCCCGTCGCCTGGTTTGTGAAGCGTTTTGCATAGTCGGGGGCCTGCAGTCGTGTCCTGAGAGTGTCGAAAGGGTAGACGATGAGGTCGATGGAGAGGGCAGCGAATGCTCCCGCCTTGAAGGAGGAGGGTCAACGAGCAGGTCTCATCAAGCAGGGCAAAGCAAAGCAAAGCAGAAGGGGGAAATGCGCACGATGCAGGTGTTTAGATACTCGTCTTTGGGCATTTCTTCGGCTGTCGTCGCCTTGCCAGTGCATCAAGAGTCGTTCACATCTTACCTTGCCTTGATGCCGGAATGGACCTACTGTCAGGAGCCATTCCATTCGAAGGAGACGATGTGAGTCTTATACATCGGCAGGTCCAGAGCAAGCAAGCAAGCAATATACGCTCAGGATGCTCGATCGAACCCGCAATTATCTAGATCCGCGGCATCGACCACGACCACGACGACGAACGACGAAGCTGAGCACTGAACATCCCTTCGACATTGGATTACTCGACCACCAGAGCCGCAATTGGAGTTCTTCAGCTCAATTCACAGTCACATCATGAACCCCCTCACCACATCATACTTGCGCTCGATCCTGCGCACCACAAGCACATACAGACTCGCTGCGGGGACCAGGACAGCAGCAACGGCCCTGCAGAAACGATATGCGCAAGTCCACGATGTGCGATTCTTCGCGAGCCATCATGATCCGAGCAGTCACATCGTTGAGCGGTATAAGCAGAAATTGGATCAGAAGGCTAAGGCGTATGCAGTTCCCTGAGTCTTGCCATCTCCGCGTTCGCGAGAGAGAAGGGTTGATGATTGATGGCTGACGCAGCTTATGATAGGGAAGGACATGAGTCAATTGAGTCTTTGAAGGACGCATATAAAGACAAAATCGAAGATTTGCGCAAGAAAGCTCTGTCTCCAGAAGAGCTTCTAGAAAAAGCAAAAGCAGGTCTCGCCGCCGCTGAAGCAGAGCAAGGCCAACCGATGACAACATCGTTGCAAGCACAATCACAAGTAGATACACCAACAATTGACCCCAAACTCGACGAAGTGAAAGAAGCATCCAAATCTACTGCTCCCGGAGTCCCTCCTCTTTCATCCTACCTCGACCTGGACAAAATCAAGACCCTCCCACCCAAGGAAATCGAAGCCCTCTGGCGTCTGCGCCATGCCTCAAAACCAAACTCTATCTGCGCAGTCATCCCCATTGACACATACCTCCGCATGGCCGGCACCGCGAAACTACACCCACAATTCGTCTTGCCATTACCGCGCAAACTCGTCGGCGGTGACACAGAGGGCAATGGCGGCAAAGTCGTCAATACTGAAGAGCAGACTACTACTGGCGACAGCGTCGTCGGCACGGCAGAGATCCATTTCTTGCAATGGGCTTTCTTGCCGCCCGCGGGGAACCCGGACCAGGAGCAGATGACGAACACCAAGCGGACGTTGAATAACCATACTTCGACTGTCCTGTTCACTCACCTCGCGCAGTATAAACTGCATGGTCCTTACGCAGAGCCGCACACCGTTCTCACACACCACCTCAACCTGGCTGATGAGAAAGGGTTGGTGTTGATGAACGGCACGATCTTGCCGGATAAGGGTGTCAGTATTGCCGATGCGCAGCTGTTGAGCATGTGGGTGCAGAAGTTCTATG